>JAUCBJ010008859.1:0-57495 GCA_032718475.1 Nemertoderma westbladi | reverse complement strand
AGGGACAGTAGGACAGTAGGAACAGTAGGACAGTAGGGGCAGTAGGGGCAGTAGGGACAGTAGGGACAGTAGGAAGATTAAAATTACAAAAAATAAGTTTTTTGCAATATTTATGATCCCTTACGGGGTCCTTCTTCAGGCAAAAATGACGCCCATGTGAAGAATACCAGGATTTCACTTTTCGGTCGACTTTTTATTGGAATTTTATATAGAAACTTTTTTTATTTTTTTTTTTTATTTAACTTTATTAAGTGTTTTTTTTGGTCAGTAATGGTTGACCGATGCGCCTGTAAATAGCCTCTCGTCAACAAGTCAACCCCACCGACTAGCGGTACTGGCTGTTTTTGCTGACGGGGCTCTGTCGAACAACGCGTCCCTGATAGCAGTAAAGGGGGTCTCTTTATTGAGAGGCAGTATTATTATTGCCGCGGAACTGCCCCAACTCATCACCTCTCCCACTCTCGCTCTCCGACGAAAATGAACATAAAATCAACATACACCAACCCACTACCCTACCCCACACCGCGACACCCACCCACACCTACGATCTGAAAGATTGTACCCAATACAAAAAAAACAGGATAAGTTGAATCATACAACTAAAGCGGTAAGCTTGCAAGACGAATGCATGATTTACTGAGAATATCAGTCATAATCTCACTTAATGGAATACTGTACATATTGTTCAAAACTTTTACTAAATTAATTGCAATGCTCACCTATCATTTCGCGAGTGTCAATACATACTCTTACATACTCATGCATGTTAAAAATTAAGGTATAATTGGTACTGTACAAATCTGACAAATACTGGGATTGTAATTCAACTAGCATGATATAAACTAACGAACAAATTGGCAATTAATATGGCTGATATTTACTTCTTTTTCATGTATATTTTTCAGAAATATTTCAATTGCATTAATTTACATATTTCCAGGCCCTTTCATCCCATTTTACCAAATTTTTTACTTTCAGGGATTTTAATTTCCATGCGGTATAGGGTTCCGCAACTTTTAGTGGCAACACTAGAGACATCTAACCCAGGGTAGGGTATTCCTTAAATACCCCCTGTAGGTGTTGGGCTGGGCACCTATGGGTAAGATACAGCATAGCGCACTACCCAACTAACAAATTTCCAACTAAATCTTCCACTTTTTTTCTCTAAAACGCTCAAACTACCGTCCCAACTTCAGAAAAACAGAATAAAATTGGATTAGTTAGTAATAAATACTATTACTATTTAATAAAGGTTCTATACCTATAATGATAACGGACAATATCTCTCCTAAATACACAACAAAACAATCCATCTAAACACTATTCCCCTACCAATTAACAGATTACCAATACATCTCACTATACCACATCAAAAATCAATGTCACACCACCACTGCCTTTTCATTACATTTATAATGATATCAACAACCCAAAGATACCCCATTTGCTATCATCTTATTGATAAAGCGCGATTTTATACCTCTGTTATAAGATAGAATTATGGAGATAAATTTATACCCCTGTTATATTGAATATTCACCAAGAACAAACCAACAACATCTATGGGAAATTTTTTAAAACGAATAAACATGTCAACTGTTGATTTATGACTCCAGCTAATGGACTATAATAAACAAACACCAGTGACTCTCGAATTACAGACTTTCCAACCACCACGCAATGCTCCCATTCCTACACCATTAATGAAACACTCATAACCGACCTTAGGATTAGCCTCCCCTCCATTCCCCACACGGCGGGCAGCATTATTAGTCCTTCAGAATATATATCCCCTCACCCTCTATCACTATGTCTACTACTAACCATTAAACACCCCCTCCCCCCCCCCTCACCCCACCACTAGGTCTACTACTAACCATTAAATTACCCCCACCCCATCCTCTATCGCACTACGTCTACTACTACAGTACTAACCGCGTTAAACAACCCCCCCCCCCCCCCCCCCCCCACCCCATCTATCACTACATCTACATATAATTCTACTACTAACCATTAAACACCCCCCTCCCCCCCTTACCCCACCACTAGGTCTACTACTAACCACTAACGGGTAGTTGTGCGTGGTAGAACCGCCGTGACTCATCCTCAGAGGATGTGGTGATTGGCAGGTTGACGCCTGTAGCATTATATATATATATATTAAGTGTTTTATAGCGCTTATAACCTGTACATATACTAATTCGTTTATTGTTTTGGTTAGATTCAGCCCTTCTGTAACCTGTGTTTTTGGTGAAAACCTGGTATTCTTCACATGGGCCAAGAATGACAACGTTTGAAGTTTTTTTATTAACATTGTGGGGCGAGACACGTATGGCGAGCCATCAGCGAACTGATATAATTATACTATGGCCGTTTCTCAAAAGTCTGTGTGTGACGTGTGTGTGTGTGTGTCGGTAGCCATAAATGTCGGAAGCCATAATCGAAGTTAATATCTTCAGTTAAATTGTATGGTTGAATCGAATTATTTCGATTCTTCTATCGGTAATTAATTATTTAGGGGGGTAACATTTATCCCATCTGGTATAAAATTAACATGGGTAGATTCGCCGTGTCCCATTCTATCAAAGTCTTTACTTTATACTCGAGATTAATGTCAAGTTTTATAGTTATTTATTGATTTACAATTAAAATTGCATTTTTATCAATTAATTCACACGCAGGCTCTAACCGCCTAATGACAGTCAATACGGAGTAATTCCTTCCCGTGTCTTAGCAACGCTGAGAATGTCCTGGCCTGTTAGAGGCAGACTGCTGCTGGTTGGGGATGGTAGGATAGCATTAATTCCCTAAACATTCACTCACTCTCCATAGAACTGGCTGACGGGGGTGTGTGTGTGTGTTTAGGTATCAGTTATTCAATGACATTAATATTATTACTAATGAAGGAATAGTGCTCCTTCAATACATCTCAACAGACATCAATTCATTGCCTGTGCCTACCAACGCGTGCTCCATAACATAACAACATATATCCTTGATTTCCATCACCTCTCACCACAATTATTATTAGTAATTAAAAGTTTCAATTCGGTTTGTCGTTCCGTTATCTGGTTATTCAGTTATTGCATTATTAATAAATAAATGTTTTAAAATATATCTTACGAAATATGGTTAATAATTAAAACTTGTCGCTAACATTCTCACTATGGGGGTTTTAAGGAGTGCTGATTACATTTCTGATGTCAGTTTTCACGTTTACATAAATCTAGTCTGTCTGTCTGTCGGTCTTTCTGTCAGTCAGTCTGTCAAAACATAAAAGAGAATTCAAATTAACTAACATTCTCGCTATTGGGGTTTTAAGGGGTGCTGATTTCATTTCTGATGTCAGTTTTCAGGTTTACATAAATATAGTCTGTCTGTATGTCGGTCTTTCTGTCAGTCAGTCAGTCTGTCAAAACTTAAAAAATAATACAAACTAACTAACATTCTCGTTATGGGGGTTTTAATGGGTGCTAATTTTATTTCAGATGTCAGTTTTCACGTTTAAAAAAATCTAGTCTGTCTGGCTGTCGGTCTTTCTGTCAGTCAGTCTGTGAAAACTTAAGAAAGTATACTAACTAACCAACATTCTCGCTATGGTGGTTTTAAGGGTTGCTGATTTCATTTTTGATGTCAGTTTACACGTTTACATAAATCTAGTCTGTCTGTCTGTCGGTCTTACTGCCAGTCTGTACTACTGTACTGTGGTTGGCATTACGCCATATACCTAACACTAATAATACAGTCTACAATACAGCCTATCTACAGTACAGAATGGATTTTTTGCCACGAAGAGCAATAAATGTCATTAATACTATCCACCAGTATACCTACTCCAAGAGCCTTCCAATAAAACATGTATTCCAGCATGACGTCCACTGCACGTCTTCGTGCTGTCCATTGTGACGTGCAGTGGACGTCATAGGCTCTAAGGGGTTAAGCAACACGGTCCCTACTTCGCCCTGTCGACACCCCAGCCATTTTTCACCAATCCTTTTTTAGAGTTTTTTAATTTTTTTGGTATAGGTGAAAGTTCTACAACATTAGTAGATATGTTTTATATGATAGCTAGTGTTTTTTTGCTCGCTAGTATTTTTTGAAATTATAAAAAATGTGAAAGTCCATGATATTTCAGGTTAAACTGTTGAAGAATATATTAATGACCAAAATAATTTCCAAAAATTACTAGCTAGTAAAAAATACTAGCTATATACCATTAAAAATCTACTAAGGTTCTAGAATATTCACTAGTATAAAAAAAGCACTCAAAATCACAAAAAATAAAGGTTAAAAAACTCATTCGGGACCCTTTTGCTTAAGGAGTCAAAATTGTAGAACAAATTCCCGAAGTTTGCGACGTTTGCGAAATTCGCGAAGAATCCGTCAGTTTCTGTGCCCTAATGGTTTCGTGACGAAACAATCAAATCTTACACACTTAACACACGCGAACTAATTTAATGTGTGTATTAGTATGCATGAATCATTAAATAGAAATTAAATTAATGAACGCTATTTCAACATGAAATCTACGGAATCAATACACAACACACCCACACTACTGAATTCAAAAATTTATATAGATTGCAACTTATATTTGGCTACCTTTTAGGCCTAAATGGGTGACTAATTTAATTATTCACCCCTATATATTTGTAGCCTTTTTAATTTGTGCCTCTAATTGAATCAAACATTAAACTAAAATATATGTCACAATATTGGTCTGTCGGTAGCTGGTCAATGAATCTCTCATAAATTTGTTAATTAGTCGCTGCTCAGTCATTGAACATTTGAACACGTGCTGCTCGAAGACCCCACAACGTGTACTTACTGTATAAGCCATATAAAATATAAGACAACTACATAACATAATACACTAATAACAGGCATAAGATGGAATCGACTATAATTAAGTACGCCTTTAATAAAAAATAGTACATAGTTCACAAATAAAATATAGATTATCTTGTAGACATACAATGTTAGGGATAGCGCCATGGGGATAAACCTCGTTTCATACAATGTTAGGGATAGCGCCATGAGGATAAACCTCGTTTCCATGGAAGCCCCTTTAGAAAGCACAGCATTAAAGTGAGCGCAGCGTGTAAATTATTAAAATAATAAGTGAAATTGTTAAAATATCCGAATGGTATTACAACCAGCTAGTAAATATTAAATTTAGAATATTAGAATATTAAGGACATTAGCGGATCCACACCGCCGCACGCCAACTACCGGGAGAATGGGGGAATTATCCAATATGGTATAATATGATATTGCATGCCGAGGAATATGAGGTGATGCAAGGGCTGAGGGAAAATGGGGTGACAGAAGTGGGGTAAAAACCAACCCATGGGGGGCTAGTATACTAGTGAATACGTACGTGCATAAAGGGTACTAATGTACCAACCCCATAGATAGAGTGTACTATGGGAGGCCGGATCAATGGGATCAATCAGACGGGTATTGCTATGAAGGGTGGAAACTACGACATCAGGGAGGATTGGCACATGTCTAGGATATATTAGAGTACCGGTATATGGAGATTAACTGTAGAAATGAAGCAGAAAGGAAGTGAAGGCCATCTCAGATTTTAATACTGATTGAAGTAGAAATTAGTTGTCTCTTGCCTTATTGAGTCTTTCCAAGGCACCACTGTAGAAGGCTGAGATAACTCCCTCTTGAAATGACTCCCCAGTCATCTCAGTCGTCATCATCCTCAGTCGTCTCAGCCTAGGCTGAGAACACTCACCAGTTATCTCAGCCTAGGATGAGAACACTCCCACTCACTCCCCTTCTCAGCCTAGGCTGAGAAGACTGGGGAGTCATATTTGGTGGAGAGTTATCTCAGCCTGTTACACCGGTAGTGATAACGGAAGTTATCACTACCGGTCTCACTACGTTTAACATAGTCATTTGTGCCTGAAGAAGGACCCCGTAAGTGATCAGAAATATTGTAAAAAAACTCATTTTTTGTAATTTTAATCATCCTAGTGGAGATGACAATTTTAACTCGCGGTCAATGTGCGCCACTATCTATAAAAACCAACAGTTTTTAAACAAACTAATGGCTTTTAATAAATACTAAATTAATAGCTGTAAACAGCGAGAGAAGCGTCGGTAGTGAAGTGGTCAAAATACGGTATATAGCAGGATCAGGAAGTTTCGAGTTCGAATCCCAATAGAGGAGAGGTATTTAGGAAAAACCAACAGTTTATTAAAAAAATTGGTTTGTGCTAAGAAGAAAATAACATGTGGTTTGAACATTTTTTTATCTTAAAAATAAATAACAGTTGGTTTAATTGGTGCATTTTTAACTCGAGGTTGTTTTCGAAACCAACAGTTAATTATAATTTAAAAAAACTATCGGATTTCGACAATAACCAAGAGATAAAAATGCACCACTTTTTTGGACAGTACGTTTTGTACAAGTTGCAGATAAATTCTAGAGGCTAACAATTACTTTATATGTGAAGGTAAAAATATTCTTAATTGATTTTGCCTTACGTAAAGCGGATGAAGATAATTTTAATTGCTTCAGAAAACATTAGCTACAGTAAAAAATATCACAAATATGAAGACTGATCTCGTGTATCTATTACATAACATTTTGCTAAAAGTGAAAAGGTGTCATGAAACCATCGGAAATTAAGTTTCAAATATTATGTAAATATGGCGACAACCGATATAATGAGAATGGAGTGTACTTACCTTCAATATATCGTTAATAACACTAAACGAGGGTCTTTCAAGCGCCTCCATATTCCAACATTTGAGTAACAAATGATACATAATTGTAGGACAGTGCAGCGGTTTGGGTAGCCTTTCATCTCGCTCCAGTCGAGTTAGTATCTCTACGCTGTTCAACCCGGACCACGGCTCCTCCCCGTAGCTGAACAACTCCCATAGAGTCACCCCGAACATCCAGCAGTCGCTGGCGGAACTGAACTCCCTCATCCGGAGACTCTCGGGGGCGCACCAAGCGAACGGCAGTCGTTTCCGTTCCGTCATAACGTACCGATTCGAGGAGTCCGGAAGGGCTTGCATAAACCCAAAGTCGCCGATCTTTACGAGACTAGTTGTGACAAGAAGGATATTCCTACACGCTAAATCCCTGTGGAGAAAACGACTGCTCTCTAAGTAGTTCATTCCGTTGGCAATCTGCATCGCGTAGTCGAACAAAGTCGTCACTAAGTATTCGTGTTTGTCTTTCTTAAGTCGTTTCAGCAGCGAACCCAAAGGTGCAAGTTCCGTGACCATCATTAAAGGAGAAGTTAACACAACACCGTACAGTTGAATCAGGTTGGAATGGTTTAACTGATGCATCGAATTGGCCTCTTTGACGAAATCATCGAAAGCCCCGGGTTGTACCAGAACGTCTTCCTTGAGACACTTAACGGCGACTACGAGTTTGGAGCCGGATTGCTGTATCCACTCGCCGCGACGAACCACCCCAAAAGTCCCGTTGCCAAGCGTCTCAAACAGCGCCAAATCGCGTTCGCTGATGAGGCATTTGAGGCTCCGATGATCGTTGCGAGAATGATCGGGAATCTGTTGCGAGTTGGACGAAACGCTCGAGGATCTGTTCTTGTTGACCCGTTCGGGCGAGCTGTCCTTCTTGAAGACTTTGTCGATCCAACTCCAGCGGCAGGAGGACTTTCTCCTCTTTATGGCTTCGAGGAGTCGACGTTGCCCCGGACGGGTAATCCCGATTCGCTCGAAATCACTTGGCTTCACGTAGTCGAAGTGGGAGAACCTCGTTATGTGCAGAGTATCCCGAAGTTGGAAAAGGAATTGGGACAACTGGACCTCGTCAAGCAGCTCCTCCAGCCAGTTAACACTCTCCGGATTTGAGGCCATGTTTAAGTTTTCAGGTTTTGTTTTAGCAGTTTAGGCCTTTAAATAATAAGCTAAAACCAAGGACAGAAAGAACCAAGGAAGGAAGGCTTCCGCGTGAATATCTTAATAGAATGCTGGAATGTATTCAGGTACGGTATTGTTTGTTTTTTATTTCTCGCAGCTACTGCTAGGTGTAGCGGTACAGTAGGTAGGGTAGGCCTACCTAATCCCTCTCAAATAGGGACCGGCCGACCAACAAAATCGCTCTCGACAAGTTTAAAGAAAAGATCATGAATTACAATTCCTCACTGCAGCACTGGTTTAGTTTAGTTTAGTTTAATACGCCAAACTGCCAAATGCAAATAAAAATTAATACATACAGCACATAAATTATTATAAAACACAATGAACTGGCAAATCTATAAGGATTCTACGCATATGCGTATATTTATTTTATTAAGTACTGTAGGTAAGTTACATACATTATAGGTACAAACATATAACATATTACAAACATAAATAAACAATAATCAGATAGTGGGGTTACAAAATTATACGACGTAGATTGTAAGTAAAAACCACAATGTTGATAATTTTACATATTGCAATAGGCCTAATAAAAAAAAAATAAACATTAAAAAATTTAGTTGGCACGTTATGATTAAAATTTTTCTATTAAAAACGATAGGCCTACAGTAAAGGGGCCTAATAAATAGGGCCTAAATAGGGCCTAATATAAAAAAAATAAAAAATAATAAAAATAATAAAAAATACTGTGCTCTTCATATGAAAATAATAAAAACAAATAACCTGATATTTAATTAAGTAAAAATTGTAATTACAATGATACAAAAGTAAAATTTAATTTAATATAGGTACCGATGGAATGTAAACTGTGCAGTGGCGACTTGTCTGTATCAGGGTATACAGGTATACCGCGCTGCCGGGATCTGGGGGTACAATTACTGAATTAAACAATGGATACCAGTGCCTATTACAGTATTACTGTGTGCAGTGTGACTGTATTAGTATTACTTCTGTATTTATATCTGTATATCTGCTGATCTGTATTATGCAGATATGGCTGTACTGCTGTATGGTAAGCAGGTATAACACTGTCAGACTGTACAGCAGAACAGTTGTACTGTAACACGGTACTGCAGTAACAGGTATTGTAGATTTGTAGTCTGTTATAGACAGATAGAAGCAGTTAGCAGTTATCATTCTATACAACCCGTTTTAACCTATTTTTCGCACTAGACCCTTGCTGACTTGTACATAATGTTTAATAGTTGAGGGTAAAGAAAGCTAAATGCTTCTAGCAATGGCACCCGCACCCTTACAAATCAATATAAAAAACAATTAATTACTGGAAAGGTCAAACTGAAAGTAAATAACATGTATTACCGGTATGTATGTATGTACATTGTACAGTATACATGTAGCAAACGTTTAGTAAAATCATGAAACTGATAAAATTTTGTAAAATATTTGATAGAATCATATAGCGTATAAAAACAGTACGGTATGTAAAATAGTTCAAAACATTTGAACACATAAATTTACATGGATTAGTTTACACTACACGTAGGGAAAATAAATAATTACAGTTTAGGTTTAAAATAAAATATAAAGGTAATTTAAAATATCAGATAAATCCATGGCTATAAAAACAGTACGGTATATAAAATAGATCAAAACATTTAACACATAAATTTACATGGATTAGTTTACACTACACGATGAGAAAATAAGTACACAGTTTAAGCTTTAAGGGTTATAATAAAATATAAAATTAAATTAAAATATTCGATAAAATCGTTGTACAGTATAGAAAAAGATCAAAAGATCAAAAAAGTAGCATATGAATTAGATTATTTGAGAAATAAAATCACAAGTAATATATGACGACAGTTGCACCATTTGGGTCTATTTAAAAATACGAACGATTGGTAGAAAATAACTGTATAATGGATAAGATGAAAAAATAGTTAGATAAGTAAAATAAGAGAAAATAGTTACATCAAAATAAGTAGATACTGTGAAAATAAGTAGATAAGTAAAATATGATAAAATGCGATAAAAATAAATAACGAAAGAAAACAATTAAATATAGCCTAACTAATGTAAGTTTGTGGGGAAGGGGGGGGGGGGGGGGGGGTCGTTGACTGTAAGTCTCGTTATTCGGACCACCAGGTGTGGGTAAATTTGAGCGGCAAGTTTTTGTAGTGGTTATTGAGTCTCGATTTGAATGCGGTAAGTGTGGGGGCGGTTATTACAGATTCGGATAAAGCGTTCCAGGGGTCAACGACACGGAAATGGAATGTTGCGTTGCGTTGGAGGAGACGTGCGCGCCGTTTGTTTAGTTTAGGCGAATGACCGCGGAGGTTGGAAGTCGACCGATTCCATTCCAGTGAGATATCGGTATACTTGCACGAGGTCTGCGCGATGCCGTCTGTATTCCAGTGTAGGTAGTCCCAATTCGCGTTGTCTCGTAGGATAAGGCTTAAATTATAAAATATAATATATATTAAGGATATAAATTATAATGTTTCAATTTTACCTGTGTCAGTACTTGATTTTACACTATTTTAATCAACTCGATTTATTTTAACGTATTTTTTGCACTAAACCTTTATTTAAAATTACTCTGTTTTTCGCACTAAAACTTTGTACATACAGTATGTGGCGTTAAAATAATAAATAGTACTTGATAATACATGTAGTTCTTATTTCAATAATATATTTTATAACATATTGTTTTTATTTATAACATTTGTACTTAGGCAATTCATGTTTTTATTTATAACATTTGTACTTAGGCAATTCATGTTTTTATTTATAACATTTGTACTTAGGCAATTCAATGTATGTGTCATGTGCCTCGTAAATTAACTGTATGGATACAAACTCTTGTGACACTAATAAACAATACCAATACCAATACCAATTCTATACCAATACCAATACCAATACCAATACCAATACCAATACCAATACCAATACCAATACCAATACCAATACCAATACCAATACCAATACCAATACCAATACCAATACCAATACCAATACCAATACCAATACCAATACCAATACCAATACCAATACCAATACCAATACCAATACCAATACCAATACCAATACCAATACCAATACCAATACCAATACCAATACCAATACCAATACCAATACCAATACCAATACCAATACCAATACCAATACCAATACCAATACCAATACCAATACCAATACCAATACCAATACCAATACCAATACCAATACCAATACCAATACCAATACCAATACCAATACCAATACCAATACCAATACCAATACCAATACCAATACCAATACCAATACCAATACCAATACCAATACCAATACCAATACCAATACCAATACCAATACCAATACCAATACCAATACCAATACCAATACCAATACCAATACCAATACCAATACCAATACCAATACCAATACCAATACCAATACCAATACCAATACCAATACCAATACCAATACCAATACCAATACCAATACCAATACCAATACCAATACCAATACCAATACCAATACCAATACCAATACCAATACCAATACCAATACCAATACCAATACCAATACCAATACCAATACCAATACCAATACCAATACCAATACCAATACCAATACCAATACCAATACCAATACCAATACCAATACCAATACCAATACCAATACCAATACCAATACCAATACCAATACCAATACCAATACCAATCATTATAAATATTTTGCAGGCGACTCTGGCCTGCTGGCTGGCAGTCTGGTGCTAAAAAGTCGTGTTTAGAAAGCTATTATCTGGAACCTCAATGTAAGGGAACTCCTTCAGCAAACGTTACTGAAGGGATATCTTTCGTCATGGCGGGTGAGAATATCGAACCAGACCCATATCGGTATCCGATTCTCGAGTGCTTCCTTAGTAGTATATCTACCTCATTTCCCACTAGACAACTTACTATAGTTCAATGGTAATGGTGAAAAATATACAGAGTAAAATTATTGAGAGTAAAAATAACGAGAGTAAAAATATCGAGAGTAAAAATATCGAGAGTAAAAATATCGAGAGTAAAAATATCGAGAGTAAAAATATCGAGAGTAAAAATATCGAGAGTAAAAATATCGAGAGTAAAAATATCGAGAGTAAAAATATCGAGAGTAAAAATATCGAGAGTAAAAATATCGAGAGTAAAAATATCGAGTGTTGAAAAATATCGAGAGTAAAAATATCGCGAGATGAAAAATATCGAAAATAACGAGTGTTGAAAAATATCGCGAGTAAAAATATCGCGAGATGAAAAATATCGAAAATATCGCGAGATGAAAAATATCGAAAATATCGCGAGTAAAAATATCGAGAGTAAAAATATCGAGAGTAAAAATATCGAGTGTTTAAAAATATCGAGAGTAAAAATATCGAGTGTTGAAAAATATCGAGAGTAAAAATATCGAGAGTAAAAATATCGCGAGATGAAAAATATCGAAAATATCGCGAGATGAAAAATATCGAAAATATCGCGAGTAAAAATATCGCGAGTAAAAATATCGAGTGTTGAAAAATATCGAGAGTAAAAATATCGCGAGATGAAAAATATCGAAAATATCGCGAGATGAAAAATATCGAAAATATCGCGAGTAAAAATATCGAGAGTAAAAATATCGCGAGTAAAAATATCGAGAGTAAAAAAATCGCGAGTAAAAATATCGAGAGTAAAAATATCGAGTGTTGAAAAATATCGAGACTAAAAATATCGAGTGTTGAAAAATATCGAGAGTAAAAATATCGCGAGATGAAAAATATCGAAAATATCGCGAGTAAAAATATCGAGAGTAAAAATATCGCGAGATGAAAAATATCGAAAATATCGCGAGATGAAAAATATCGAAAATATCGCGAGTAAAAATATCGAGAGTAAAAATATCGCGAGTAAAAATATCGAGAGTAAAAATATCGCGAGTAAAAATATCGCGAGTAAAAAAATCGCGAGTAAAAATATCGAGAGTAAAAATATCGAGTGTTGAAAAATATCGAGACTAAAAATATCGAGTGTTGAAAAATATCGAGAGTAAAAATATCGCGAGATGAAAAATATCGAAAATATCGCGAGATGAAAAATATCGAAAATATCGCGAGTAAAAATATCGAGAGTAAAAATATCGCGAGTAAAAATATCGAGAGTAAAAATATCGAGTGTTGAAAAATATCGAGACTAAAAATATCGAGTGTTGAAAAATATCGCGAGTAAAAATATCGAGAGTAAAAATATCGCGTGTTGAAAAATATCGAGAGTAAAAATATCGAGAGTAAAAATATCGAGAGAAATAATGGTACTTGGTATGGTAATTGGTAGCTTACACGTGTTCTATAACATTTATAACAAGAAGTAGAAAATACTAGCTAGTATAAAAATTTAAAATGTGATCTAGAACCAAAAAAATGTGTTCTAGAACAAAATTTTTACTCTCGATATTTTTCAACACTTGATATTTTTACTGTCGATATTTTTCAACGGATAAATTGACTCTCGATACTTTTACTCTCGATATTTTTACTCTCGATATTTTTACTCTCGATATTTTTTAACACTCGATATTTTTCAACACTCGATATTTTTCAACACTCGATATTTTTCAACACTCGATATTTTTCAACTCTCGATATTTTTACTCTCAATAATTTTTAACTCTCGATATTTTTACTGTGACGGGATCCGAGAGGATCCCGGTTTATCCGGTGTTGGTTGCGTACGCGTCCCCGCCGTGTGAATGAAAAGAGTTGTTGTTCTGATGTTGTTGTTAAGGATATAAATTGAGATAACATATAGGTACAATAGCAGATAGCACTAATGATGGCTGCACAATGAATGACCGGTAATATGGTGACGGCGGTGACGGTCCTAACTGTCACCGTACTACCTGACTGTACTGACAGACTGAGATAACTGAACTAATGAGTAACATGAGGTGGTAATATATATATTGCACGGTTTGGCCGTTGTTACAGTACCTAGCCGGTGCCTCCCTCCCATTGGCTAATATCCCTGTTGGCGCCCTTTGGAGTGTTTCCCCTCACTCCTGCTATTTTCTCTCTGTTAGGGGTATGGCCCCTGACCCCTATTGTGTCTTTCTCCTTCCCACTTTGTTGGGGTGGCACGAGTGATTGATTACCCAACCTCGTGGCCCCCAATATTGCTTAATGGTTTACTTTATGGGGTTTGGTGAGGCGGAATTGATTCGCTAACACTCCCCCCCCCATGCTATCTTCCCGGTGAGAAGATAGCATCAACCTCTAAGTGCGCTTCAATTCCGCTGGAACTCGATCTATTATCGGGTGTGGGGTGGAGTTATTTTCTTGGAGTCGGCTTTCCAGGCCGCTCCCTATGGGTATGATCTCACTACCTTCTGGCGTCTCGTGTCGGGCCGATCGTGCGCTTCTCTCACACAATTTTTGTTTCCCCAACACTCTCACCACTCTAACTCCGCTCTCTGACTCAACTCGCTCTTACCCTCTCCCCACACCTGAATCGCACTCTTCTCTCTCGCCAACAGCTCCTTTCACTATCTCCTCTCTACTCCCTGCCACTCTCTAAGGCCCTGACCTCTAATGCTACCCCTGTGCTATCATACTATCTACCTTATTTAAGGTCTAACTTGCTAACTATCTTGCTTCTCTAACTCTAACTAACTCCTAACTCTACTAACTACTAACTCTACTCTCTGCTAACTCTTACTACTTTTAGCTCTAACTAAAAGCCTCTAACTTTCTACTAACTCTAACTAGAACTCTCTAACTCTCTGCTAAGTCTACTAACTCTTTTCTAACTCTGACTAAAATCCTCCATCTACGTGGCGCTTGTGGTGCCCACAACCATTCTACTACTACTTCTACTCTGCTACTATCTTTAACTCTAGTAACTCTACTCGACTCCTCTAAGTCTACTGACTCCCTAGCCCTCTAACTAGAACTCTCTAACTCTACCACTCTTCTAACTACGTGGCGCTTAGGGTGCCCACAACCCCTTTACTACAATTTCCATCTATGTTGCGCTTCCGGTGCCCACAACCTCTCTACTACTGCTCGTGGCATGACAATATGCCACACTCCCTATTCCCTGCCGCCTTCTAACTCTACTACCTGGCACCCTATGTGCCCATCTCTACCACTCTACTACCTGGCACCCTATGTGCCCTCTCCACTACTCTACTCTATCTACATCTCCACCTCCACTAATACCTCTATCTACGTGGCGCTTGCGGTGCCCACAACCACTCTCTGCTGCTACTTTCTACGTGGCGCTTCCGGTGCCCACAACCACTCTCTCCTACTACTTTCTACGTGGCGCTTCCGGTGCCCACAACCCCTCTACTACTACTCGTGGCATGACAATATGCCACACTCCCTCACCCCGCCGCCTTCTAACTTAGCTCCCGGTACTATGTACCCTCTACTCCCGTGGTATGTTTATACTATGTCTATACTCCGCCGCCTTCTAACCTCTCTACTTACTATTCTTTACTACTTCTAACTTCTAATAATCTACTTCTTCTACTATCTGTCTTATTTTTAATTATTTCATTATTTATTATTATTTATTTAAATTAAATAATTATTTTTGTGGGAAGGGCGTCTCGCCCTCATTCCCACCCCCCTCAGTCCAAAATATTGGACGACTAAACCTCCTAACTAGGGCGATTCTTCCAACAGGCACTCTCCCACTGCTGCTCTTGTAGGTCCTGTAGGATTCGCCGCACTCTCTTCGCCAATTCCATCTCACAAGGAATTGGTTCTCCCTCCTCTGCCACCCTGAAATCGGGTCTCTCCGCCGCCTTCTTAACTAGCTCATCTCCTGGCATCAAAATGCCACTTCTCTCCTTGTTGTCTCCCGCCGGCAGAATGAATAGAAAGTGAAAGAACAGGCAGAACAGAAGGTACAATAGTAGTCCTATCCCCTTCCATCCTGCCTTCCTTCTCGACTTCCCCCTTGTCGGTATGCCTCCAAACCGGACCTGCGTCTCTTCCGGACACTCCTCTGGACACTCCCCCGGAGTGTTGTCCTCCGGACACCTCGCCGTCCGCTCCGCTCCATCTCCATACCGATGCTTGCTGGGAAACCTACTCTCCTCTGCCCACTTTCTTACTGTCACCTCCCTATCTGGCTCTACTATCTCTTGTTTCTCCTCTACTTCCTCTGCATCTTCGGTGCCTGGTATCATGCACCCAGATGTCTCTGTCACACTGCATGGGATCTTGGTTTTAACTGGGCCACTAAGCGTCCATCCGAACGGCGTGAGGATCGCCGTCGGGTCCCGCTGCCTGTCTTCGCTGAAGACCGTCTTCCTTCTCTCATGGGCCGTCGGGCAGTCCATTCCTACTATAATGGACACCTTCCTAACGTCCACCTTTGGTATTGAGAAATCGATACCGTCCAGGAATCTATACTGCTCGACCTCAATGTTGTTTGGTCGCCTGGCGTTGATATTTATCGATTCTATGACGTGGATGGGGTCGATCGTAGCCCCATAGTCGCATCCCGGTGCAATCGCTGCTATCCTGCACCGCCCCGTCCTGGTCTCCAGGACCTCATCTTTACTCAAGATGGTAGTTACCGCCATTCTGTTCGGCCTCATCTTTAGCCCTATCTCTTCGGCCACCCAGTTCTCCACCAGAGTGAAGGCTGCTCCGCTGTCGACCAGCATTAATGTCGTTACTGATCGACCGCCCTCTCCTGATATCTTCACTGGTACTACCCCGAGTAGTACTTTTCTCTTCTTCTCCTCTTCTGTAGTGCTTCTAGCTGCTGTTTGGCCTCCAGTCTCCTCCTCTCTTGCTGCTGTTTCTCTACACTCTCCGGACCTGTGTCCTTCTACCACACATCGATGACATAGTCCGTTCGCGTCTGTGTAGGCTACACGATCTTGTTTGGGCAACACTTGCCAGTGCTTACAACTCCTGGTCTTATGTGTTCCGTCCCGATGTAACTGACATTCGAATCCTGGATTATAGCGTTCCCTGTATAGTCCCTCACGTATCACGCCTAGGTTTATATGTACCGATTTAGTGTTTTGGGTATTTTCTTTCTGTCCCCGCCACGGTGTGGCCCTACTACCAGCTAACTGTGGACTAGGTCAGGTCAGGTATTCTAGGTCATTGATCAAGAAAACTTGCCACCTCCATGCAGCATAAAGGAGGTGCCACCTGTAGCTGCATAGACCCTCTTACTAGGGCAAATCTGGTCCTGTAACTAGGACCCCCTTCGTTCTGGGATAAGGACGCCCTTGGTCCTGGATTAAGGACCCATATACTTGGCTGCAGGGGTATATGGCCTGACCAGGCAGATGGTGATCTACCAATGGCTGGTCAGGAGTAGAGTGTTCTCATGTCCACTCTGAGAGCACTTCACTGCGACCTGCACCTGGCAGCAAGGGTACAGGGCATGACCCAGCAGATGAGCTGCAACAGCCAATGGTGGGTCATGTGCGCCAGAGTAGATATGGGTGATGGGCCTCATATCTGACTCCATTGCGACACCCACCCTGTGGAATGGCAAACCAGGGTGTGGTATTTGCCCCGAGAGCTGACTCGGCAAAAAAGCACCCCCCAACCCCCCACTATGGATTACATTAGCAATGCGGAGGTCCGGCCACTAGAGGCCAGTGGAATTACCGGACACAATCGGCCTCACAGGCGTCAGTTAACTCCTGACCGGCTGCCTGTCTCACCCCCTACTGGAGAGAGAGCAGCCAACAATTCTTTGAGTCCCTTTCCTGATGACCTTTCTGGCCCAAACCCTGGGTCACCAGGAAGGCCAGATTGTGATGGGGAGAGGGATTCTGGAGTTGGAGGCTACTCTCATGTTCCACCCCGACCAACAAAGCCATTGGTGAATCTGAGGCAGGTCACAAGACTAGCCTCAGTAAACACCCTAACACTCGGGTCCCCAATGCGACAAGGTGAGCTGACTGCCTTGGCAGATAAGCTTTCTCTTAGCGCAGTGGGTGTTCAAGAGCACCGAATGCAGACTGGACAGACTGATGAGGTTCTGATTAAGGACATGGGGGGCGGTTGGCGACTCGCCCTCGCGTCAGCAGATGATAGTGGTAATGGTGGAATTGGTCTATTGATGAATCCAACTGCACATGCAGCATTGGACAAAATAGACCAAATCTCTAACCGCATCATCCGTTGCCACTTCTCATGTTCTGGAAGACTGGCTAAGAAGTTTCCTAAGGTGGTTCTGATTGTGTGCTACTCTCCAACTAGTGTTGCCCCTGTAGAGGAGGTGGAAAATTTCTACCACAATCTACAAGCAGCTACTGATGGAGTGGATCAGCATGCATTCTTAACATTCCTGGGAGACTTTAATGCAAGTTTGCATCAATCACCTACATCGCCCTGGGTCTATAGCAATAGTGTTAACCGAAATTCTGTCCATCTTCAGGATTTTATCTCTGGAAATGGATTGTTTTCGGCTGGAACCCAGTTCAAGAAGCGAACTGGAAAGCTATGGACTCATAGTGGACCCAGTGGTCACAAGTCCCAGATAGACCATATTCTGTTTCGTAGGAAATACAGGAGCTCTATACAAGACTGTAATGCATTTACACTTCGACCCTTCTCCAGTGATCACCGCCTTATTGTGGCCAAGGTAAGACTTAGTCTGACGTGCTAGCAGAACAACAAAATCTGCCTTGCCGCGGCATGACTGGTCCTCTCTGTTGCAACAGCCAAGTGTGAGATCCAGCTTCACACTACAGCTGAGCAACAGGTATGAGGCTCTTGCCTCTGAGGCGGCAGATCACTGTGAGGGCTATACTGCCTTTACAGAAGCAGTTAAGTTAGCAGCTGCAGAAACAGTTCCTGTATACCCTCGTAACAGGAAAAGGGCCCCCTGGACTGACAACAAAATTCAGAAGTGCCGAAATGACCTTCATAAGGCGCAGAAAGAGTCCCGACTCAAACAGACTACAGCGGCCAAGAATGCAGTTAAGGCTGCATCTAGGTCCCTGAACAGGCAGTACTCTGCTAATCTACAGGAGCTAATAAACCAACAGGTTGATGCCATTAATGATGCTGACGACAGCAGGCAATCATCCCAGGCATGGAAATCGATCAATCTGCTTACTGGGCGGAAAAGCCAACCAACCACCAAGGTTAAGGCTGAATCACCAGCCGATCGCCTCAATGGTTGGAAAGCCCACTTTGAAAAGCTCCTCAATAATGACAGGGTATTGCCTGATAACTTTATAGAAGTAAAAGTGTCTGAGTCTGTACTCCCAGATATTCCCATTGGCGATATCTCCTTTGCAGAAGTGAAGGCTGCTGCAAAGAGCATTAAGACCAATCGTGCCAGTGGAGTAGATGGTGTTCCCCCTGAGGTCTTTAAAATACCTGAGTGTTTAAAGCTCATCTATCCCATCATAGTAGACATGTACCGAACAACAAGAGTCCCACAAGAAATGAAAACAAATAAGTTGGTGCCAGTTCCCAAGAAGGGCAACCTAACACTCTATGGTTCTTTTCGGGGAATCTCGTTGATCTCGATTGCTGCAAAGCTATACAATAGGATTCTATTAAATCGCATCAGGGATCCCATTGAGAGACTGCTCCGTGGAAATCAGAATGGGTTCCGTAAAGGTCGTGGGACCATGGAGCCCATTTTGGCACTTAGAAGGATAATTGAAGAGTTAGCAAAAAAGAAAGACAGGCATCTGGCTGTTATCTTTGTTGACTTCTTCAAGGCCTTTGATTCAGTCTCTCGCTCACGTATGTTCAGCATACTTTCATTATATGGGATTCCTGATGAAATTATTGCAGCAATCAGATCAGTATACGATGGTTCGACAACATTTGTGTCTACTGTTGATGGTGACACAGAACCATTTGAAGTGTTATGGGGCGTCCTCCAAGGAGACACACTTGCACCATTCTTGTTCATTATTGTGGTTGACTATGTTCTACGCATGTCCTTAGATCATTATAATGATGATGGGGTGATGATAACTCCACCTACTGGCTCCAGAAGTCGAGGAAATCCTGCCAAGTACCTAACTGATCTAGACTTTGCTGATGACTTAGGAGTACTCTCAGAATCATTAGAGGGAGCCCAACGGCTCCTCAGCTCATTAGAACATGCTGCTTCTAGTGTTGGTCTTTTTATTAACTCCAGAAAGACCAAAATTCTGACAGTTAACTTTGAAAGTCCTCAGCAAGTCTCTGATCGGATGAGCATAAGCTCAAAGGATGGTATGCTTGAGCATGTGGACGACTTCTGTTACCTGGGATCATGGATCCGGAAGTCAGGTGAGGACCTTCGAATACGTAAGGGAAAGGCATGGGCAGCCTTGAATAGGCTTTCCAGGATTTGGAAGTCACCGAGAATTAATCGGAAACTTAAGGTCCGATTATTTAGAGCAGCAGTAGTTCCAGTACTCCTCTACGGGAGTCCATGCTGGGCTCTAACTGCTGAGGACACCAAATCTCTGGATGGCACATTCACAAGAATGCTACGCCGGGTTCATTGTGTCAAGTACAATGCACACATCTCCAACCAGACACTATATAACATTGGAGGTGTCTCATTGGTTCCCCCAAGCTTGACACTAGAACAAAATCGCCTCCGCTTTGCAGGACATTGCTTTCGCCGTGAGGACCAGCCAGTGCATAATCTTGTACTTTGGCAGCCTCATGGAGTGAATAAGCATGGTGGACAGCCCATGACTTTCTTGAGACGCATCTTAAAGGACACTGGCCTTAAAGATGCGGATGATCTAGCAAATGTCATGGGTGATAGGGAGTTGTGGCGGTGCAATTTTGTTGACAAGCCGGCACAGCATTCTTAAAAATGCAGCTGCAATGCAGCATGCCGATCCTAGTAGTAGTGGACTAGCAGTCCCCTGTGTGGCCGCATGTGGTAGTGACTGTCCCACTCCCGAGAATGGGTCTGTCGGATTATGTTCGGGTTTAGGCCTGTTGTATTCGATCTTTGGCGCCTTCCCCAAACTATCCTCACTATAGACTGGATCTGTTATTAATTCGGCCTCGTAGTTGAGGAAGCTCAACATCTCTTCTAGGCCCGGTTCCGCACCCTTCTTTTCCCGTGTGGAGAAAGCGATTTTCCTCCACTTCCTTCGTAACCAGACCGGCAGTGCCTGCGCTATCGTGGTGATGTTATTAGATGCGTTGAGTTCGTATGGTGCGTCTAGCGTCTTTAACACGATTAACGCCTTCTCGACCTTGTTCACAAAGGTCCTTATGCTAACGGGATTATCCTGTAGGCCACCCGATGTTATGCCTCTCAGGGTTTGCCGGATGATCCTGGCCGGGTGCCCGTATTCCCTATCTAGCGCCCGCCATGCTGTCGTGAAGCCGCCCTCGATGCCCTTGTATTGCCTCACGATGTCGTATGCTGGGCCTCCTGTATATACTTGCAGATATTTTAGGCACTCCGCCTGCGTCAAGTTCTTTGTTAGTATTTCATTACTATACATACGCCGAAACTGTAGGTATTCTTCCGGCCTACTCCCATCGAATTTAAACGGTTCCATGGGTGGTAACTCGATCCTAGTTTTTAACGCATCGATTAATGTGGCCATTCCCATGGCTTCTAATGGGTTCGATGGATGTTGTATAGTTTCTCCTGTTGGGTACGGTCCGTCCGTCTTATTTGCTGTTGATTTTTGCGTCGGATATATCATTGGGGGTAACGGCCCCCTCCATATTTCCGTGTCGCATGATCTGTTCTCGTCCAAGGGGTTCGATGTTCTTGCTCCTATTGGGGTATACTGTTGATATTGTGATGGGGGAATGTCACCCTGTCCCCCCCCCCCCCCCCCCCCCCCCCCGCCGGTATGTTTAGTACTGGGGTTGATGTTAATATATTGGGGCCCATACATCTATCCGCAATAATTCCCCCCTCCCCTGGATATATGTAATGTTCTTGTGTATTATAGTCATGCTGCTGTACCGGTACCGATATAGGCCTATCTGCTTCTTGCCTACCTACCGGTATGTACTCCGCGACTTCCGGGTTTAATCCCGTCGTCCGTGCTACCCTATCGCCTACTCTATCTCTCCCAGCATGGCCTATAATAGTATGTGCAGTAAGGCCTACAGTATGTCCTGCAGTCTGCATGTGCCCTTCCGAATCGAAGTTTATTCTTCGCGAATCTCGAATCTCCCCACGACTACCGTACTCTCGTTCGGCAGCTATATCACGTCGGGAAGTTTTCCTTCGATCCCCTATCCTGCTCTCGTCTTCGTATCGGTACGTCCTGTACCCCTCTCCTGGCATGCGGTGCGTTTCTCCGGGGCGACGGCAATCTCCCGAAGTTCGACCCCACTGACTCCCTAACTCCATCTCTACTATCGACGGCTCGCTATCCGTCCTCGCTCTCCTATCGTTCGTGGCGACACTTCTTCTACTATCTTCTCTTCTTCTCTTTTCGACCTCTCGGTTAAACTCTACTAATCTTCTTCTATCTTCAACCCCTCTATTAAACTCTACTAATCTTCTCTCTTCTGACTGGGTTCGACGTCCCGTCGCCCGCCCTCTCGCGACGTCAACCTGTCTCTCTCTGCTCGATCGCACGCCGCTGGGGATACTCGCAATCCCCCTATTACTCTCCATCGCCGGGTGTTGCGGTTTACCTAATTCGGCCCGCGCATTATCCGCCGACGCCTGTGGGACACTCTCTGCCCCCCCTCTCTCGCTACTAATCTCTCGCGGTGGGGTGCCCGTAGCCCCCCCCCCCCCCCCCACCCACCACTTCTAACTTCACTATCTCTTACTACACTTCTACACCCCTCTTGTGGGGCATTCTCTGGCCCCCCTCTCTCGCCACTAATCTTATGTGGTGGGGTGCTCGTAGCCCCCCCCCCCCCACTCGCCACATCTAACTTCACTATCTCTTACTCCACTTCTACACCCCTCTCTAGTCGACACTGTCTTTACTACGGCTGGGTCTATTCACCCCCACCTCTCTCTCTACTACTGCGAGGCCTACCAGGCCCACCTCGGGTTGGCTCAACCCCGCTACCTCCTGCCTACCAACTACGTGGCCTACCAGGCCGCCGTCGGGTTGGCTCAACCCCGCCACTTCCTGCCTACTAACTACGTGGCCTACCAGGCCGCCGTCTGCTGGGCTATACACGTCTGGCACGTTCACATTAATAGCACCATTCCCAATATTATTTGTTAATTCAATTAAATTATTAGGACCATTAGAATTTGAAACGGGATTATTATTTAAATTATTTTGTGTATTTAGATTTAAATTATTTGAATTATTTTGATTATTCTGAATATTTGAATTAATATTATTATTTGAATTTAAATTTAAATTACCGGGTAAAATATTTCCTGTAATAAAGGGATTAGGGTTATTTACTACGGTACTATTAATACCAACATTTCCTAACGTACTACTACTACCCCCCAGGCCCGTGCGGCTACTATGCGTACTGTACGTGTACCGCACGCTCTGTTCTCTTGCCTCACGCTCTTCGCGTTCACTCTCTTGCTCCTTCCTTCCCCTCAGTCGCCACTCTAATTCTTCCATTTTTAATTTATATGCCATCTCCCATCCATTTATATGACTCTCTCGCACCCGTCTTTCTTTTGCGGAGGGTGTAGCAGACTTATCGGTTGCGACGGACTTCCGCCGCCCCTCCGCCCTACTAACTTTCCCCCGCCCTCCGGGGTTCTCGCTGACTGACGAGACCGAATCCTCGGAGCTAACCTCGGATTCGCCCTCGTGCGGTCCCGCCCAACCCACTAACTTAACTTCCCTGGCATCGACTAAGTATGGCCCTATGTACACTACACCAGGCCCCATACCCCTACGTTCCCATAGCCCAAACAGTTCGATGGTAACCCCTCTCGCTCTCTCGCTGGCTAGTTCTCCCTGCCCAGAACGCACTAGGTAATCAAAGTATCTGTTCGACTCACCTAGTCGTCTCCTCAACTTCACCTGGTCTATCTCAGCCCCTCCTCTAGCTTCTTTCAGTTGTTCCCGGGTCGCGGCGTAGGCTCGTCGGAGCCGGACGACCCCGACGTCCTCGTCGCCTACATCTCCTCTCTCCCTCCGGGTCCGGCGTCGTACCGTCGGCTCCACCGTTGCCGTTCCGGTGGGCCGTTCGCCGCCCTCGGCCTGTGGCTGGCCGGCGACATCAGCATATCGACCGCCGCCCTGTGTCGACTCGTCTCTCTCCTCTCCCGACTCGTCCTCTCGCTGTAGACGGCCCCCCTCGTCTCGGATCGCCGGATGGCCCGTTATCGATGGGTCCTATGGTCTTCATCTATGGTCTTTCAGTGGCTATCAGTCACAGTTCGGCAGGCCTAGAGTTAGGACTATAGGCCTTGGTAAGTTAGGACTGTGACGGGATCCGAGAGGATCCCGGTTTATCCGGTGTTGGTTGCGTACGCGTACCCGCCGTGTGAATGAAAAGAGTTGTTGTTCTGATGTTGTTGTTAAGGATATAAATTGAGATAACATATAGGTACAATAGCAGATAGCACTAATGATGGCTGCACAATGAATGACCGGTAATATGGTGATGGCGGTGACGGTCCTAACTGTCACCGTACTACCTGACTGTACTGACAGACTGAGATAACTGAACTAATGAGTAACATGAGGTGGTAATATATATATTGCACGGTTTGGCCGTTGTTACAGTACCTAGCCGGTGCCTCCCTCCCATTGGATAATATCCCTGTTGGCGCCCTTTGGAGTGTTTCCCCTCACTCCTGCTATTTTCTCTCTGTTAGGGGTATGGCCCCTGACCCCTATTGTGTCTTTCTCCTTCCCACTTTGTTGGGGTGGCACGAGTGGTTGATTACCCAACCTCGTGGCCCCCAATATTGCTTAATGGTTTACTTTATGGGGTTTGGTGAGGCGGAATTGATTCGCTAACATTTACTCTCGATATTTTTACTCTCGATATTTTTAATTTTATTATTGATATTTTTGGATGGACGTTAGTAACAAGCTCAGCAGTAAGAAACTCGGCCAATGCATCAATTGGTGGAGTAGGATTTCTGCTAAGCCCATTTGCACTTAAGACCCTAAACAACATCGAATCTATAAATTCCAGGGTTATGATCGCAACATTTGATGGGAATCTCAAGACAACAGTTATATGTTGCTACAGTCCAACCAATGCATCAGAGCCAGAACAAGCAGTCAAGTTTTATGAAGAACTGCCTGGACTTATTAAGGACATCCCGAAACACAATGTCAAAGTCATTGCTGGTGACCTGAATGCGCAAATTGGCCCAGAAGACATCAAGGGTTACACCTATAACACCAGTTCTAACAGAAATGGGTACTTACTTTTAGACCTAATGGAAGAATGTGAATTGATACCAACAAACAACACATTCGAAAAGAGTAAGGGGAAGCTATGGACCTTTCAATACCCTAATGGAACCAAAGCACAACTGGATTACATCCTTATAAACAAAAAGTGGAGAAATAGCATGATCAACTGTGAGGCATACAGCTCGTTCAACCTAATTGGTTCGGACCACAGAATTGTGACTGCAGAGATCAGACTCAGTTTGAGAGCCAGCAAACCCAGGACAAGCAAGCAAATCAACTATGACTGGGAGAAACTCAGAACTGACAATGCTGTAAAGGATGCTTATACAGTAGAAGTTCAAAACCGCTTTGAAGCACTTCAGTCAATGGATGAAGACCAATCCACCGATTCAATATACCAGAATATGTGGCTGGCCACGAGAAAAGGGACCTTATGTCACCGGAGGTCGATTTTGAGTTATTAGGCCTATGAGATGCAGAATTTTCCAGAGATTTTAACAAAAAAAACGGTGTCTCAATATCTATTTCCAAAAAAAAGTTATAGCGATTTATGTGAAGGTGAATCGGGTAGCAAAAAAAATTTTATTAATAGCGGTTATAATAAGCGATTATTAAAAAAAATGGAAAATATTAGTAATATCATAGCAATTCTTACTATATAGTTAGGCAACTCAATGTTATTCGGCTTTTTATACAACTTTTAACACTTTGAAACTATTAATATTGTTCATGAACTATTTTAAAAAAATTTCAAAAAAACATGTAACCAAAAAAAAAATTTTTTATTTAAAATTTTTTTCAAAAAGATACATTTTTTTAACAAAATTTAAAATTATTTGTATTTTGAATTCTTTATTGGGATTACAAAATTTAAGAACTAACGAAGATAAATTAAGACAGCCATATGACAGCCATATTGCATTTAAAAAATAACTGTACTACAGTACCTACATGTTACAGTAGTACAATTACAATTTATTAAAGTCCTAAATTCAGACATGAAAACACTAAAACAGTGTTATATACAACACTGCAACATCTTATATTGCTTCCTGTAATAAGTTATTTCCTATGTATATTGAATATCAGAACCAATTTGAATTTCCCTCATCGTTTTATACATTTCTAAATCGATAATCCAATTAAATTTGTTCAAAAATAGAGGGAAACTTTAAACGCGATTATCTCAGAATCAGGTTTTGCGACATAAGGTCCCTTTTCTCGTGGCCAGCCACATATAATAACAGCCCACAAGGAATCAGCTAAGAGGCATATCCCCCTGAAACCTAAACGAAAACAGTATGTGCCATGGCAAAACTCTGAGGTTACTTGTAAGAGAGAAGATCTTAAGATAGCTTACAAAGTTAAAACCGAACAACCAACAACCGAAAACATTAACAAGGTTGAGAAAGCTAAGGACGATCTTAAATTGGCCTACAACATCAGCCAGGAAAAGTGCATACAGGATAAAACTGAAGCAATTACAACTGCTCACATACAGCAACAATCAAGACTTACCTGGCAAAATGTAAATGAGGTATCTGGTCGGAAAAGTTGTGCAAAGGGGCGCCTCAAAGCTGATAGTCCTGAAGAACGTGTTGGAAAGTGGAAAAATCACTTCAGCAACTTGCTTGGGCAGCCACCAAACATCGAGGTCAGCTCTACAAGGAAAATATATGACAAGACACTACCTATAGAAACAGGGGACTTCACACCTGCCGAACTCCAAAGAAGCATTAAAAGCATGTCCAATAATAAAGCGAGTGGATTAGATGAAATCCCAGCGGAGGTATGGAAAACCGGAGTGCTAAATAGACCATTATTGAATGTTTGCAACCGGATGTTAAAAGGGGAAAAGCCACCACCAATTTGGACTAAAGGTCAACTAAAGCCTCTCCCCAAGAAAGGAGACCTCGGCATACCAACAAACTATCGTGGGATCTGTCTGCTTGTGGTAGCTGCCAAAATATACAATAAAATAATTCTATATAGGATTAGGCCTCACATAGAGAAACTACTGCGTAAGAGCCAAAACGGATTTCGACCAAGTAGATCAACAATAGCTCAGATACTTGCACTACGGAGACTGATTGAAGGAATTAAGTCAAAGAATCTCCCCGCAGTCATGACTTTTGTGGACTTCAAGAAGGCATTCGACTCCATCCATAGAGGTAAAATGCTTGAAATCCTAAGAGCTTATGGAATACCAGAAGTAATTGTTGCTGGCATTGGATTGTTATATTGTGACACAGAAGCGCAGGTACTCTCACAAGATGGTGAAACTGAGTTTTTCTCAATCCTGGCTGGCGTACTGCAAGGTGACACCTTAGCACCATTACTATTTGTAATTGTGCTTGATTACGCAATGAGGACGGCCACAAAGGGTGAAGATCTGGGATTCACACTTCAAGAACGCAGAAGTAGTAGATATCCGGCAACTACAGTCACAGACACCGACTTTGCGGATGACATCGCCCTGCTCTCTAATACGCTAGCAGATGCACATGTTCGCGCTTTCAGACCTTTGGCAGTTTAACCCGCCAAATTAGGATGTCTTCTAGATAATAAATCGCTTTAGCCTCTAACAAGTATTTGATTCACTACACTAGTTGAAACCAATCTGTGCGCGATCATTCACCCGTTGGATATACCCGGGAGATTGATTTCGACAGCTTAATCGTATTGCTATGTAAACCTAATGTATTATTCGACTGACAGTATTATATAATCTCTGACAATATTATTCACCTTCGGGGAATATTAACAGTTCCTTTAGGACGTGGCGCTCTATCTATATAAACAGAGTTATGACTTAAACTACTCACAACGATATGGCTTAGTTAAAATTCACATATATGGCGCATTCTTTAGGAAATGCTTCGTTATCAGTCTCACTCATACACAATGCTGCACAATACTGCACACTAATCTGCCGATCTTCACTGATTTTAGTCACATATAAAAGGAACACGGACCGAATCATGTAGGGTCTATCAAATAACATTAGATTCACTTCAAACCACTCAACATAGGTCGCAATCATTTATCTGTAACCTTTCTCTCTTACCTTCGGTATATCAAGAATATTGGGTTTTCGGGGTTATTTGTCGTTATTCCAAATATAATAATTCATCAACCATATTATGAAGAACCGACAGTGAATAGCAGTATAACAATATAAAGTATGCACAGGTTGTTTGATTAGGTATGGTTGAATGTATGATAAATGCAGATAACGGATATATGTCCTTATAATTAAGCCTACTAGTGTAGGGCTACAGCCGTTCTTCCTGGCTTAGAATCACCAACAACACTAAAAACTGATAAGAATAACTATAAGAATACCAGCTACCCATATTCTACAAAGATCTCACCCACCACAGAGAATGAGCATACAGATAGGAAATTCAGTTCAGTAGATCTGTGATAGGTCAAAATCAAAACCAACTCAAATCCTATTGGCAGATACAGAAAGCAGGGCTATGGGGCAACGTGGCAATATCAGCCGTTAGCCGTCGTCATGGTAGCGACACTGTTTTCAAGAGTATCGAGCTTTTTACGTCACGAAATTACAGATTATGTCCTCTAAAGTACAAATACAGAAGAAATGGCTTTTATGTCCTCCAAAACACCAGTACAGCAAGGACACGGCCTTTTTATGCCTGGTAAACCAACCACAGAGTACTTTACGGGGATAATAACCGGCTAATTACGCAAAAGCTTTTACACCGCTCCCAGAAAATGGGATTTAAGTCTATAAAATATAACAAATCACAGTTTCTAAAATATAAAGATACTCTAAACAGTTAGTCTTTTTTACGCAGACGGTGTTTACGCAGTTTTTGAGGCTAGCAAGAGTCCTTTTCTCTTTGGGGCGAGCCACTTTACTAGGAGGGCTATAAATCCTGGGTGAAGGGTGCAATATGATTGCATCAGAAGGTGTAGGATTATGGTCGGGGTATCCGCCGTTTCGATATGCTTCTCCTCGAGCTGATTTTCCTCCGCTCGTAGCTGGATACGTTCATCCAAAACTCTCGCAAAGAATAGGGTTTTCTAAGCTTGATATCTTCTTAGAGATTCGAGATTTCCCAATCGAACTGAGATAAGGCCAATTCGTTTATCGATTGGACTTACTGTTATAACTTACGTTTATCTGAACAAACGCAGGTTTCTTTTTTGATCTTTATAGAATAGCGTTTAACTCGTTTCGTACAACGCTCTCCTTCACCTTGATGAAGGGTTGTATCGCGTTAAACGGGAACGACCATACGGTTGGATAGTGATATTAGGTGTCCGCATCACAATCCGGCTAGGTAAGATGGGCGGCTAGCTAGAAATCACTGTCGGAGTGTTACCGATTAATTGTTAGGGTAGCACTAGATCTTTTAACAGTGAATACAGTCCGCAAGGATCCGCGACACCACCAGGATCGCAGGTCTGAGGTCCAACTAAGGAATGAGGAGGTTTGACCGAGTATTCCGGGACTCTGATCATAGGTTTACTCCAGGATCGTTCGAGCCGAGTGAGCATAGGTGATACGTCAAACAAGTTTCGCTCGAAACTCCAGTAAATATAACGAGCACAACTGTGTTTAACACAACGTTTCCGTGGATGTTTATGTCTTTCCGTTTATTAGTTGGGTCTAGGGCATTTATCATAATAATACCAAAGACGCACGTCTGGTAGGGGAAACGCGGATGATATTTATTTGTTGTTACAATGCTTCTATCAAGAATTCCAAATATATGTTGGAGTTACCGCGTTTATTTGTTTCTTTAATGCCTTTTCTTTCGAGCCGATTTCGAATAGAATTTTCGCATTCGAATTTCAATTTATGGTTCCGACTCCGCTGGGCAGGATATATAGTCGACATAGTCCGTATTGTGTAAATCGATAGGATGATCAGTAGTTAAGAAGCCCATATACGTACCATTACGCTGCGTATATCGAGCAGCGAATTTTCTATAGTCCAACTCGCGCGAGCTGCTCTTGGGACATTGGCGGTTCGATATAACGACCATCGTCCTCCGCAGCAGTTGGGCTAACGTCGCCGCGTATTAAGCTATCAACAAACGCTTGTAAAAGTAGAGTATATCGCTCCCCGATACCAAGACCATCTTCTATCAACTCCGTCATATCTGCTATATATGAGTTTATCCATATTATAGGCGAGCGGGCGTCGCTGCCTACCCCAATCAACCCCCGGACAGTACGAGATCCTCAGCGCCGATGTGTCGTCGCCGCTGTACTTTCGCCAACGACGTAGCCGCACAACGACAACGACAACCGGCACAAGTCACTCAACTGTCCGTCCCAAAGGCTTAGATGTACTTCAGGTTTTCCTTGGAGAGTTAGGTTACTTTTACGATTGCGACTAGCTACTGTAAACACACTTTAGCAGTAACATTCACCTATAAACTCACAAATACCACACAACTGGTCACAACTACGTACATTCGGGCCATTTGTCCGGTAATCAATGCCTTCCAGAATGTCACTGTATTATTATGTATCCTTGGATACTAGTAGTGCGCTATTTATTCCCTATGCTATTCAATGGGACAAGCTTTCTATTGTTCTTTTAACTCAATTCTAATTCTAGCGTGGTTGTTGCTATGGTGACATTATGCAAAGCTAGTGGTAGAATTAGGGTAATTCCAATGCATACAGATCTGGGATGTTATTTAATAGTATTCTTTAATAGTCAATGTTCTGTTTTATACATGACTTTATGAATTTTATTGGCTATTGACTAGGTTTAGGAGACTTTCGCACGCGCATACGCATAATAATATAAATCTCCGCTCCCTTGATCTATTAATTAATGGAATTTTGGGAATGTTATAAATTGCGTAAAAATGGCAATTTATTAAATTCATTAAAAGGCATGAATTTAAATTTATTCCCTGAAATTTTATTATTTGATAATTAAATTGACATATTTTGATTCTAGAACATGTCTGGGGACACAAGATCCTTAATTCTATGACAATTGTTATTTTAAGAATATCGGTAAATGCTACGATATCTTAATTGACTAGAATTGTTGAAGGATCTGAATTTTACAGATTTTGATTTATTAGATTTGCAAATATTAAATAATTAATATTTGAGATGGGCACCGATTTATTCCAGAACTTGTCTGGGGACGTTAACCACTGATTCTAGAATTTGTCTTTCAAGTATATCGGTGGGTGCCACGATATCTTAATCGACTAGAATTACAGATGGTCAAAGGGTTTAACAGATTTATTTTGCGTTATACGCTTGGGGCAATATCTCCATTGATCTACATTGGAGCTAATATCGTCATTATCTGAGGAGTATGGTGTTCCCTCAGTTGGGTCGTCTCCCTCACTAGTATCATCTTCCCATTCACTCACCTGGCAGACGCGATCTTGAAGCAGTCTTTCTCTGAGCGTTCTTCGGGAAGGTCCAGTAAGGTACCAACCTACTCTAGTTCTTACCGCATAGGTCTGAAGTGGTTGCGGTTGAGTAGGTCGTTTCTCTAATGTCTCCAGCACCTCATGCGCGTTTTGACCGATTAATATTTGTACTCCAGGATAATCGGTGTCGAATCTAGGGATGTTAAGTTGTTGGGCATGATCATCTTCGTCCCAATTATAAGGTTCCACTTGGGTGGTAGCGAAGTTCTTTATTGCCACCATTTTTACTGACCTTATACTGTATTCTCCTAGTTTATCCTGTGGAGTGGACAACTCACCTATATAATAGTCGGCAGCTACAGTAGAATTCCAAACCTGCATGATCCCTGACATGTTTAGCTTGGTTCGGAACTTGGGTTGTCCAGCAAAGATGACTTCGGCTAGTTCTTTATCGATGAATGTTCCTGTGCTACCGGAGTCCAGGAGGGCGTTCACTATATAGCTCTTCTGAGGTCCGTGGACCCGTAACTGGACTACAGGAAATTCTCGGATTCCTATATTGGAAGTTGGCGCTTTCCAAGATGGTTGTTGATCTGAAGTAGTTAGGGTGAGGTCGCTGTCTGTGTCTTTCTCATACATGAGTGCTCGATACACTGCGGTGGTGTTTATTAAGTAACAGGATTCGTTTTCGTCGGAGAACTCGTCCGTATAGAATCCTTCCATCTCAGATTGATCAGTGTCGTTCACATCACTGAATTGGACATGTAGTTCGGACTCACTTACCTGACTCGGGCTGTTTCGTTCGAATTCCGTGTGCAACAAGATATGATGTTTTGCGCCGCACTTTGCACACCTTGCGTCGGAGTAACAGGTTCGCCGTTGGTGTCCTCGTCTGAGGCAATTATAACACAACCGCTTATCCCACATGACTTCACGTCTCTCTTTTAATGATTTCTTTAAGAATTTATCACACGCATTTAAACGGTGGGGCCCGTCGCACAGCACACATTTGGGCTTGATGTTACTTACTTTAACATGTGCTGTGTGGTGCACGTTCGTTCTTTCCTCGGGCTTTCTCACCTGAATTCTCTTGGGAGACGTAGGAGGAGTTTTTCTTACCTGTTCTCTCCTGTCATTGGTTCGAGACTTGAATTTACTTACCTGGTCTTTAGGCGTTTTATTGACATAATAAGATCTTTCAGTGTCTTTCCCGCTATCCTCTCCTTGAGAAGTCTGGCTTTCGCCGTCGTCTGTATAACACACTGGTGTTACCCTTCTCCTAGAAACGGGTTTCTCACTTACCTTGTTTTCCAGTGTCTTCTCTCTGGACTGCCTTAGGAGCTGTAATTTCACTTCTCCATTTAAGAATGACATGAGATCAGCCATGGTAGGGTCTCGTCGTTGTTGTTCCATCATATATAACACTTTCTTGTCCCCGCGTGTACCTACTCCACCCTTCGGTAAAGTAGAAGCCACTGCTCTAATAACCATAGCACTCTGATACTCATGAGACTTACCTAGCCAATCTAATTGTCTGCAGATCTCCTGAATTTCATCGGAAAACTCTATAATCCCGCTGCTAATAAACTTTCGGGGCGCTACCAACTTTGCATACAAATACCCAGCTATGTTATTCCTATTACCATACCTGATGTTTAGTGTATCCCAAACTTGTCTTAATCCGTCTGGATGTCCAATAAACCTTAACGCCATTAACTTGGGAGGTCCTTCCAAGCACTCGATGAGGAATCTAAGTTTCTCTCCATTAGATAGTACAGAGTTCTGTATGTTATCTTTGTAATATTCATTAAAAGGTAACCATTTCATCTCATCTCCATTGAACTTGACGATCTCTCCCACCTTTACCGCTTGCCGGGCTTCGGTTCTAGCCATTTGACGCGTAAAACTTTCTTGGGCCATCGTGTTATTTAATATCGAGTTATCGGTATATAAATTTCTCAGATTATGATCCGGTCTATAGGGAATATCATTATCAACAGGTTTATAATTACCCTTAATAGGGTTCACTATAGGAGTTTCTACTTCGCTAGCAGTATAGATGCGTGTAGGCTCCACACCTTGCGCATGAGATACTTCAGACCTAACAGGTTGACACATTGTTACAAGGGGTGGTGGTATACCCTTTTGTAAATTTACTAATTTATCACGTTCTAGCGCGATATTTTGCTGCACTTCTTGCAACTCTAGTCTACTTTCCCTTACTGTGCCCTTGAATTGCTGAACAGTCTCCTGCATCTGCCCGAGCAGGAGATCCATCCCCCGCCGTCTCTCGTCCACCCATTCGACCGCAGAAGCGGGAGTCGCCAACGTTGTAGTGGGCGGACGAGGGACAACGGGCGACAAATCATGAATATTTCGCTCGGGGTCCAGGACCTGAACTGTCTCCTGGGCAGTTCTACGGGGCACAGGTAGCTTAGTGCTATGCAGAGGGAATTTAGAGGTAGTTTCAGGGAGCACAGGTGTGTCTATCACCGAAGGGGTGATTTCAAGAACAGGCCTAATTATTTCAGGCTCATCTACTATAGTAGGGAGTCTTTCTATTTTAATTATTTGGTCTGTGGGCTCTGTACTACCTAAGTTGGTGTTATTTAGTTGCCTTCTAACAGCTGGAGGCAAATCAGGCAATTTCTGACGGTGGAATGTTCTTTTACGTCTACTTAGACGAGATCTATTTCCCTTGCCTTCAGTATCGGTGGTATCGCCTTTCTCAGATGATGTATATCCCTGTCTTTTGGGAGTAGATCGATTCATCATCTGCATATTACTAGCTGTTAACTGTTTATTTATGCAGTCTTGATTCTCCTGAATGTTTTCCAATTCTAATTGGGTGGTTTCTTCAGTCGCTCTCCGTTCGGCTTCTGCCACTGCCTCTGCGGCCTTTCTCTCAGCCTCGGCCGCCTTTGCTTCTGCCGCTGCCGCTGCCGCTGCCGCTGCCGCTTTTGCCTCTGCCGCTGCCGCTGCCGCTTTTGCCTCTGCTGCTGCCTCTGCCGCCTTTGCCTCTGCCGCTGCCTCTGCCGCCTTTGCCTCTGCCGCTGCCGCTTTTGCTTCTGCCGCTGCCGCTGCCGCTTTTGCCTCTGCTGCTGCCTCTGCCGCTGCCGCTTTTCTTTCTGCTTCTGCAGCTACCACTGCTGCTTTCTTTCTGTCTTCTATACGTTTTTTCTTTACTTGCTCTTCTTGGACTCGTGTGATGCGGAGTTGTTCATCGAATTTAGCCTGATTCGCAGCTCTCATTTCCACATCGATGGCATCCAACACAAGCTTGGTTCCTTCACTATTAGGGCTAAGTCCCTCTAACCTTCTCCTCAACTCGTCATCACCTAAAAAACGTTGATAGTCCGACAGATAGATGTCAATGGCATCCCTCTTATGCGGTTTCTCTGCCGTCGCTTCACTTTCCACTTGGGAATAAGTAGCGTCTGTTGATTCTTCATAGGTTGGCCGCTCATCATAAACCTTATCCGCCATCTTCGCTCCGCGTTCGGGCGTCCGCTCAACAGTATCCGAACTACTGGAGCTATCGGGCCGTTGAGAAGTAAGTTCTTGGCTCGCGGGTTGTTGAGGTTCCGCTGCTTCTTGGTCCCGCTTGACCTGAGCTCGAGTGCCTATGATAGACCTACGATGTTGGACCAGCCTAGGGTCTGATATTACTACAGGAGGGATGACCTTCCTCACAGTGGGAGGTGAACTGAACTTAGGTCTAGACGGTTCTACACCTCTATCTGAATCACAGATAGTTACATCTAATAAACTGTCTGACAGGTTCTGCTTAGTATCAGACATGTTTATGTGTACAGTTGAATGCCTACTGCTATATTACAGTCTGAGCAAGTCTAGTAACTCAGTATTAACTGCTAGACTAGTAATTAATTACCGATACTGCTACTCAGTGTAGCGTGATATATATAATATATTAGAATACCGGTATGCTTATAGTATATATAACTATATAAGTATTATTACAGACTAGGTTTATCACAGAATACCGGTATAATTTTAGCACAAAGATATATAAATATATAATAGGCCTATCGGGAATACCGGTATACAGCTTACACTTATAATGTATATATATAAGTATAATTACAGACGAGAATTAATTACAGAATACCGGTATGATTTCAACCTAAAATTTATAGAAATAAATATAATAAGCCTATTGTAAATACCGGTATGTCAATTATTTTAGAATAATTGAATTTCTGAATTTTAAGGGTTACTTGGTTACTTTAACTTACTTTATTACCGTTATTTAAGCAGTAGTCCAACTGATATTGAGACCTAATTGTTGTATGGCAGGCCTACTATTTATAAATCGTTTGAGTTGATTTATAATATATATATACCCGTTTAATGGGTTTTGTCAATGTTGAAATAAATGTTATTATTTCTGGGGAGTAATCACTACACAAAGCGGTGCGCTTTCAGTGAAGTGTTACTTATAGGACACTAAAACAAATAATGCTAATTTACCTAAGTTACTTAATACTACAAATTACGTACAATTCGGGTGAGATTACAATCTCTAAGTAAACACAAAAATTTACAAAAAACACAAAATACGAAATTTCAGGGTAATTTTACAAGAAGTCTACAAACCAGCCTAACAAAGGGTTAGAAATCTGGTTATTACAACGGACAGGGTACTGCGGTATTTGAAATAATAAGTAGTAGTAAATACACTGCGTTGTCCAGATAGGAAAATACCACCGCCTGACGACCTATAGCCGTATCGCTATAGGTTCTACGTTATGTATCACGGAGTGTTCCTACCTAGAAGTTAATAGAGCTAATCGAACGTGCCTATCAACCACTTTACAACACAAATATAATGTCTACAATAATTACTCTCGGAAAGCACTGTACACTAAACCCTAAATTAGGTACGAGTACTTGTACAACAGATAATCAGTAGTTAAATATACTTGAACAGCTAAAAGAACCACGGCATCTGCTGGAGTGACCGATGCACAAAATCACCAGTCTTTACCTACGCCAAGCAGCCCGTGTAGTACCGGGGTTAATTTAACTATAGCGGTATGTATAACAAACACAATTATTGTAGGAACAAACTTGGGGAATGAATGTTGCGAATAATCGCATAAACTCTGAATAATAAATATTACGCTACGCGTACAAACCACTCAAACAAAATGCAGACCAAATACTGACAGACTACTATCAAGCCTAAACAAACTACGGTATATGCAGACTCCAAAATGATTAGGTAGTATGCGTTCTAACCCAGTAGTACGACTTATTCTTTAGTTGGGGGTTTACCTTACAGCATTCGCTGCCCCTACTTCCTAACCGTTCTTTATCGGACAAGTGATCTACACACGCTGCAATCCGTTCAGACCTAATAACAGCCAGACAACTATCCAGCCTACAAATTATCTAAATAAATATTATACGCTACCCGTACAGACTTACACAAACAAAGTACAGACTAAACGATGGCAGACTACTCTCAAGCCTAAATAAACTACAGGACATGCAGACTCCGAAATGATTAGGTAGTATGCGTTCTAACCCAGTAGTACGACTTATTCTTTAGTTGGGGGTTTACCTTACAGTATTTACTGCCCCTACTTCCTAACCGTTCTTTATCGGACAGGTGATCTACACACACTGCAATCCGTTCAGACCTAACAGCAATCAGACAACTATCCAGCCTACAAATTGTCTGTACAGTCTGATCAGGCTTACATGCCTTCTGTTCAATACTGGCCTACAAACAAATAAAACCGACAGAAACAAGTAAAATCTCAATAAAAAACCAGGGCGGCCGTTCCCTGATTAAGTACTAAGACCTACCGGTATATAACTATCAAATTCGAATAATACTAATGTACTTATACTGGAAGTACCGGTTAGGACAGTTGGGCCTACGGACCTACAGAAGTACCGGTTCTGGCAGTTGGACCTACGGACCTACAGAAGTACCGGTTCAGGTTTACCGGTCAACCGGTACTTTCAACTTTATTGCTTACTGCAATAAAGAAGCTATATCCGTTATTGTTCGCGCTTTCAGACCTTTGGCAGTTTAACCCGCCAAATTAGGATGTCTTCTAGATAATAAATCGCTTTAGCCTCTAACAAGTATTTGATTCACTACACTAGTTGAAACCAATCTGTGCGCGATCATTCACCCGTTGGATATACCCGGGAGATTGATTTCGACAGCTTAATCGTATTGCTATGTAAGCCTAATGTATTATTCGACTGACAGTATTATATAATCTCTGACAATATTATTCACCTTCGGGGAATATTAACAGTTCCTTTAGGACGTGGCGCTCTATCTATATAAACAGAGTTATGACTTAAACTACTCACAACGATATGGCTTAGTTACAATTCACATATATGGCGCATTCTTTAGGAAATGCTTCGTTATCAGTCTCACTCATACACAATGCTGCACAATACTGCACACTAATCTGCCGATCTTCACTGATTTTAGTCACATATAAAAGGAACACGGACCGAATCATGTAGGGTCTATCAAATAACATTAGATTCACTTCAAACCACTCAACATAGGTCGCAATCATTTATCTGTAACCTTTCTCTCTTACCTTCGGTATATCAAGAATATTGGGTTTTCGGGGTTATTTGTCGTTATTCCAAATATAATAATTCATCAACCATATTATGAAGAACCGACAGTGAATAGCAGTATAACAATATAAAGTATGCACAGGTTGTTTGATTAGGTATGGTTGAATGTATGATAAATGCAGATAACGGATATATGTCCTTATAATTAAGCCTACTAGTGTAGGGCTACAGCCGTTCTTCCTGGCTTAGAATCACCAACAACACTAAAAACTGATAAGAATAACTATAAGAATACCAGCTACCCTTATTCTACAAAGATCTCACCCACCACAGAGAATGAGCATACAGATAGGAAATTCAGTTCAGTAGATCTGTGATAGGTCAAAATCAAAACCAACTCAAATCCTATTGGCAGATACAGAAAGCAGGGCTATGGGGCAACGTGGCAATATCAGCCGTTAGCCGTCGTCATGGTAGCGACACTGTTTTCAAGAGTATCGAGCTTTTTACGTCACGAAATTACAGATTATGTCCTCTAAAGTACAAATACAGAAGAAATGGCTTTTATGTCCTCCAAAACACCAGTACAGCAAGGACACGGCCTTTTTATGCCTGGTAAACCAACCACAGAGTACTTTACGGGGATAATAACCGGCTAATTACGCAAAAGCTTTTACAGCACAGCTTCTACTAAATAAAGTGGAGAGGGCTGCTAAGGAGGTTGGATTGCATATAAATGCTACCAAGACCGAATTCATGACCTTTAATGTTGATGGAAATTTGACAACCATTGATAATAATCAACTAAGGAAGGTCGATGACTTCCAGTACCTTGGATCATGGATAGAGAGCAGCAAAAAGGACATAGAAGTTAGGAAAGCAAAGGCTTGGGTAGCTCTATCAAAAATGGATACCATCTGGAAATCAGATCTCTCCAGGCACCTGAAGACTAAGTTCTTTCGAGCCACAGTGGAAAGTGTATTTTTATACGGGGGTGAGACCTGGACACTGACTAAATCACTTGAACAACGAATTGATGGTTGCTACACAAGACTACTAAGGGCAGCCCTAAACATCAGCTGGAGACAACACATGACAAACGCCGAGCTTTATGGTACAATACCACCTGTATCAACCACCCTCCGTGAAAGCAGATTAAGATTCAGTGGGCACTGCTGGCGAAGTAAAGACGAGGTCATACCAGATCTACTTCTCTGGCAACCAACTCATGGAAAGCGTAGTCGTGGACGACCGGCCATAACATATATAGATCAACTTGAAAGGGATACTGAACTTGGGAGAAACGAAATTGCGACAACTATGGAGAATCGGGAAGCCTGGAAGGATCTCATTTACACTGTCCGAGTTCGCTCGACCTAGTAGTAGTAATATTCTAAAATAATATTAAATTTATTAATATTATATAGCAGATCTGCCTAATACTCAATTGTAGTGAATATCAACTTCTCTTACTCCTATTGCACTGATATTAGTATCATTCGAACCGCAATTTTCGATTTAGTGGTTGTTGACATCATCAAAACAATGGTAGAGTTATTACTTCTCGAGATATCGGTCAAAATGTGAGCGCTGACTTAACCTAAATTACACTAAGCTAGTTAATGCAATATATCACCATATCAGTAAAAATCAGACTTCCACATAAATGAAAGACTTAGGGAATATGCTTATTTGAACCGCAATGGTCAAATTAGTAGTTGTAGACTCCATCAAAACAAGAGTAGTATAAAGAAAATGATATTATTAGTGATATTGTGATATATTGATATTAAATTGCTGAAGTTGTGTGCTCATTTATGTGAATCGCGCTCACATTTTGACCGATACTGTATCTCGAGAAGCAATAACTCGACCATTGTTTTGATGGTGTCTACCCCCACTAAATCGACCATTACGGTTCGAAAGATACTAATATCAGTGCAATAGCAGTACGGATAGTTGATATTCACTACAATTGAATACATTACCCAGTTTGCTAATATAATATTAAATTTAATTAATTACTCTAAAAGACACCGACGAAATATTATAAATTTAACATAATCTGAATCAGGTTGATTGACATTCTCGAAAAATGCTATAATTTTGTCTGGGCATTTTTTATAATATATACAGCATATATACAGCATATATACAGCATATATACAGCATATATACAGCATATATACAGCATATATACAGCATATATACAGCATATATACAGCATATATACAGCATATATACAGCATATATACAGCATATATACAGCATATATACAGCATATATACAGCATATATACAGCATATATACAGCATATATACAGCATATATACAGCATATATACAGCATATATACAGCATATATACAGCATATATACAGCATATATACAGCATATATACAGCATATATACAGCATATATACAGCATATATACAGCATATATACAGCATATATACAGCATATATACAGCATATATACAGCATATATACAGCATATATACAGCATATATACAGCATATATACAGCATATATACAGCATATATACAGCATATATACAGCATATATACAGCATATATACAGCATATATACAGCATATATACAGCATATATACAGCATATATACAGCATATATACAGCATATATACAGCATATATACAGCATATATACAGCATATATACAGCATATATACAGCATATATACAGCATATATACAGCATATATACAGCATATATACAGCATATATACAGCATATATACAGCATATATACAGCATATATACAGCATATATACAGCATATATACAGCATATATACAGCATATATACAGCATATATACAGCATATATACAGCATGGACCCGTAATATAGTGTCATTTTCTGATGTCACCCCCCAAATTTTTCTACAAATCTTTATAATAATGCTTGAAATTTGAAACACAACTACACTGAAAAAAGTATCTGCCTGGTTTTTTAAAACATCCACTTCCGATATAAAACGAGCTGTTCGTAATTTTATAAGTGCCGCTTATTTTTTTCATCCACTTAAATAAAAAAAATAAAATAGAAAAATTTTGATTTCTGAAAAAGTGCCTGTTATAGGCAACAGCGGTATGCCTATACAATATCTATACTGCGTAGCTAATCATACATAAACAAAATGTTTCAGAACATTGTGTATTTTATTAAATAGAATAAATGGCCTGCAGCGAACAATAATTCTTGCAATCTTTGAACGCCTATATCTCGGTATTCAGATATTGTTACATATTTGGAATCCTTGCAACGCAAGCTTTTTAATGATATGAAAATATTACGACTATTGTGAAGAATGTCCTCGATACGGAGGGTGCGATTTCGCAAAAGACACTTTTTTAAAACGCTTATAAAAAACTTTGAAGTCAAAATCGAAAATTTCGGCTTCATGGGGCCATCGACCGTGACTGGAACTAGTTATGTTTCATATTTCAAGCAATATGATAACGATTTGTAGAAAAATCTGGGGGGGGGGGGTCCGTGTCATCAGAAAATGACACTATATTACGGGTCATGGTGTATAGCATTATTATAAATAGTATTACTAATTTATTTAGTAATTTTAAGAAAAAGACACCAGAAAAAGATTTTGAAAATATCAGGGTCGGAACCAGAGTGATCAATTAGTTTGGGCATTTTTATTTTATAAAACGTTGGTTCAGCCCCACCGTGCCAAACTGTATACATTGTTCCTACTGTATAATAATAATAATAATAATATGTATTTATTTATATAGCGCCTTTCTAGGCATATTTCAAGGCGCTTTTGAATAAAAATTAACAATACGGTAAAAAACAGTAAAAACATGTTGACATAAAAACATATATACAATGAGTTAAAATGAGTTAAAAAGGCGCATCATGGTACTCGCGTTGAAATAAAACAGTTTTCAGTTTCGATTTAAAAGTTGTCAATGTGGTGGCTGATCGGGATCGCACGTCATAAGTTAGTGAATTCCAAACACGTGGCCCGGCAATGGAGAATGCGCGCCTGCCATAGTTCTCTAGCGAGTACCGAGGGGTTACCAAAAGATTACCCGCGCTCGAGCGTAATTCTCTACCGGGTGTGTATGGCGTCAATAAGTCGCTGAGATAGTGCGGTGCCAAGCCATTCAGACACTTATAGCACAACATTGCCAATTTGAATTCCACCCGTCTAATGATAGGGAGCCAATGAAGTCGTTTTAGAACGGGAGTTATGTGTTCTCGCTTCTTGACACTTTCTAATAGTCGCGCGGCAGAGTTTTGTACATATTGCAGCTTTTTCATATATTTGGCAGGCAATCCATAATAAAGAGAATTATTATTATCCAATTTACTTGTAATGAAAGCATGTATTAAGATTTCTAAGTCGGGTTTGCAGAGATATCGCTTGATTTTAGATAGGTTCCGAAGATGGTAGAACGAGTCTCGTACAACATTGGAGATTTGTTTTTTAAAGGTAAGGTGCGAGTCCATGATGAAACCTATATTTCGTGCGTGATCGCTGTTAGATATAAAATCATTTCCAATATTAACTTTGATGGGGGCAACTTGGTCACCAAATCGAGACTGCAGTAAAAGTACCTCGGTTTTATCTGTATTCATTTTTAAAAATTGGCCTTCATCCAAATTCTTACATCTCTGAGGCAATTTTCTGTAATGTTTACAGCATCCACATAATTTATAGGTTTGAATGATATATACAACTGCGTGTCGTCCGCATACAAATGGAGAGAAAGACCGTATTTTCTGATTACCTGTGATAGTGAACGAGTATATATCGAAAAAAGTAGTGGACCAAGCACTGATCCTTGGGGTAATCCAAACTTAATATCTTGGTGCTTGGAATAAGACTCCCCAATCCTGACTCCTTGTGTTCGTCCATGGAGATAAGATGTGAACCAGTCCAATGCCGTCCCACGAACCCCAATACAATTATCCATGATATATATTAGTTTATTGTGATCGACAGTGTCAAATGCGGCACTTAAATCTAATAATATCAGAAGCACTGTTGAGCCACCATCGATTTCACGCAATATATCGTTGTTGACCTTCAATAAAGCAGTTTCAGTGCCATGGAACTGCCGGTTGGCACTCTGCATTGGCTCATATAAACCATGTAGATTCATATGTGTAATTAGCTGCTGTGCTACCGCCCTCTCAACTAGCTTCGATATAAATAATAAGTTAGATAATGGTCGAAAATTCTTAAATATTTCGGGATCCATGCTGACTTTCTTTAAAACCGGTGTGAGTATAGCCTCCTTTAGTAAATAGGGTACAGTCGCAGTTGTTATAGATAGATTTATTATCAATGTTATGATTGGCAGAAGCAGATCTATTGATAATTTGAGAACTCGTGTCGGCAATGGGTCATGGGGGCTAGATTTCGATTTCGACTCTTTTATAAGAGTAGCAGTTTCATCCATTGACACCTTACGAAAGTCTGTGAGTATTTCAGGCGGAGTTGCATCATTGCACATAGATGGGTCGCCAGCATCAGCGCCAGGGTCGCCCATAGTAACCGTCGACTCAGGAGGGTCGCCCACAGTAACCGACGACTCGGGAGGGTCGCCCGTAGCAACCGTCAACTCGCCCGGGTCGCCCGTAGCAACCGTCGACTCGGGAGGGTCGCCCGTAGCAACCATCGACTCGGGAGGGTCGCCCGTAGCAACCATCGACTCGGGAGGGTCGCCCATAGCAACCATCGACTCGGGAGGGTCGCCCGTAGCAACCGTCGACTCGGGAGGGTCGCCCGTAGCAACCATCGACTCGGGGGGTCGCCCGTAGCAACCGTCGACTCGGGAGGATCGCCCGTAGCAACCATCGACTCGGGAGGGTCGCCCGTAGCAACCATCGACTCGGGAGGGTCGCCCGTAGCAACCGTCGACTCGGGAGGGTCGCCCGTAGCAACCATCGACTCGGGAGGGTCGCCCGTAGCAACCATAGACTCGGGATGGTCGCCCGTAGCAACCGTCGACTCGGGAGGGTCGCCCGTAGCAGCCATCGACTCGGGAGGGTCGCCCGTAGCAACCATCGACTCGGGAGGGTCGCCCGTAGCAACCGTCGACTCGGGAGGGTCGCCCGTAGCAACCATCGACTCGGGAGGGTCGCCCGTAGCAACCATCGGCTCGGGAGGGTCGCCCGTAGCAACAATCGACTCGGGAGGGTCGCCCGTAGCAACAGTCGACTCGGGAGGGTCGCCCGTAGCAACAGTCGACTCGGGAGGGTCGCCCAATATATCATCGCGGATATTTGATATTTTATTTTCAAAGAAATTTATGAATGCATTTGCCAACAATTTATCATCATCATGTGATGGGAGAACGTTTTTATTATTGCGGTGTAGAATTTTATTAATAACTGTGAAAAGCGTCTTTTGATCACCAAAATTAGTTTTTATGATGTTGCTATAGTACTCTTCCTTGGCAGCGACAATAATTTCAGAGACAACATTACATTGTTGACGATATGCAATACAATCTATTGCAAGTTTTGACTTCCGATATCTGCGCTCTAGTTGGCGTCGTTTTCTTTTTTCAATTGTAATGTCATTAGTATACCATTTAGCATTAGGGTGTTTAATGATAGTCTTTTCCACTACTGGGACATGATTGTTAAATATATTACTCAGAGTATCATTGTATAAATCGGTGAGCTCGGTAATGTTCATCTCCGAGTGTGATTCCTCTGCACAAAGAGGTGACCGCGCCACGTCACCCAAGAACATATCCAAATCAAATTTTTTCATGTTCCTGAAAGAAATCTTTCCGATTTGTACTTCAGGTTTGTTAATGTTAATGTTGAAATATATCGCAAAGTGGTCAGATAGACCGATATTTCGCACACTTACATTCTTAATAATGTGGTCGTCATCTGTCGTAGTTAGAACCAGATCTAAAGTATGACCTTTTATGTGTGTTGGTTCATGGACCCATTGTTGGAGCCCAAAACAGTTTATTACATCCAAGAATTCGCCAGCTTCTTTATCATTCAATACATCAACATGGAAATTAAAATCTCCCAAGATGACTAAACGTCCAGGTAGAATAATTATACATTGTAGAAGATCTGCAAATTCTTCAAAAAACAATGAAGCTGTGAACCCGTTGGGCACGTTCGGTAAATAATTAGCAGTCTAATTACAGTCCCGCAATGCACAAATGTTAGTTCAGTGTACTCGAAAGTTAAGTAGTAAAACTTACATTCGTGTTGTTTTAGTCGAAGGATTTCTTTCGATATGCAAGCAACACCACCCCCTGGTATTACACCTCTAGGTTTGTGCTTCAGTGTATATCCCATAGGACAGATTTCTCCAATGGCAATATTGTCGCTAAAATTTCCTTTAAGCCAGGCCTCAGTGACAGCCATTATATCTATATTGCCATCAACAATATAATCATTTAATACTGCAGCTTTATTATTTATAGAACGCGCATTATATAAGCAAACTAGCTGCAGGCGGCCACAATAAGTGACATTATACACCATGTCCCGTCATTTTCTGATGACACGGACCCCCCCCCCCCCCCCCCCCCCAGATTTTTCTACAAATCGTTATCATATTGCTTGAAATATGAAACATAACTAGTTCCAGTCACGGTCGATGGCCCCATGAAGCCGAAATTTTCGATTTTGCCTTCAAAGTTTTTTATAAGCGTTTTAAAAAAGTGTCTTTTGCGAAATCGCACCCTCCGTATCGTGGACATTCTTAACAATAGTCGTAATATTTTCATATCAATAGAAAGCTCGCGTTGCAAGGATTCGAAATATGTAACAATATCTGAATACCGAGATATAGGCGTTCAAAGATTGCAAGAATTATTGTTCGCTGCAGGCCATTTATTCTATTTAATAAAATACACAATGTTCTGAAACATTTTGTTTATGTATGATTAGCTACGCAGTATAAATATTGTATAGGCATACCGCTGTTGCCTACCAACTCATAAAATAAATAACACATTTAAATAGAATAAATGGCCTGCAGCGAACAATAATTCTTGCAATCTTTGAACGCCTATTTCTCAGCTGTTTCTCAATGAAATTCAGATATTGTTACATATTTGGAATCCTTGCAACGCGAGCTTTTTAATGATATTAAAAAATTACGACTTATGTGAAGAATGGCAATGATACGGATGGTGCGATTTCGCACAAGACACCTTATTTAAAACGCTTATAAAAAAAATGTAAAGGCAAAATCTAAAATTCCGGCTTCATGGGGTCATCGACGGTGAGTGGAACTAGTGGTGTTTCAAATTTCAAGCAATATGATAAAGATTTGTAGAAAAATCTGGGGGGGGGGGGGGGGGGGGTGTCATCAGAAAATGACACTATATTACGGGACATGGTGTACACTTATTATATATAATAAGTGACGGAAATCGCAAATTTTTCTGAATTGTCAATAGAAAAGAAAATGAAAAGAAAAACATTAATAACTCGGCCAATCTTTGATGAAATCTATCCAAACTTGGTACACATGTTGTTTGGCAAAAGTTTGAAAATTTTCCAAGTAGAATTTGCGTGGGGGCTTCCGGCGCAAGTTGTAAGATTGCAATGATCTGTATCGCAGAAAGAGGGACGGATTTCGGTCGCGTCGATTTCTATTGTGGTCGGTGTATTGGGCAACGGATAACTAGGTTCACAAAGGACCTCGATTCGGTTGAAACGCGACTTAACGACAAACTTCTCGACTTCCAGCAACAACTGGACTTTATGGCCAGCGCATCAACCAAACTCGAGCAAAGGATTGGAGACAATAAAGAAATGACTTATTCCAGACTAAAGGAATTACGTGTGGATATTGAAAACAACGTTGATGAAACTCAAAAGAAAATTGATGACCTTGGAATGGATATAACAAATGCCAAGGATTGTGCACAGAAGGGAGCACCGAATCCAGAAGTTGATAACGGTGGCACATGGTCACACGTTTCGTACTCTTCCAAAGTTAAAACTTCGACAAACACCTCCAATCTCGCAGTGCTATCGAAACGGATAAAGGAAGAAGAGGCAGAACAAAATAAGCGAAAGTATAATATCGTAATAAAGGGTACGAGCTTGTTACAGGATCAAGATGACAAACAAATTGTAATTGACATTGCTGCATCACTCGGCATTAATATAACGGAGGGGGAGATATCCACAAAGCGCTTAATTGGGGGTCAGAACACTCAGAACAAACCACTGATAGCTACACTAACTCTAGAGAAACGGGCGGCTTTGCTACGAAAAGCTCGTGAACTACGTCAGTCTGAAAGGTATATCGGAGTGTATATCTCTCCTGACTACACGCCTGAAGAAAACCGTCTTCAATACGAGCTACGTGTGGAGCGGCGCCGTCTCCAGGCCGCTTACCCGGCCAAACACTGGGTTATCATCAATGGCTCAGTAGTGGAATCTTCTCGATCAAAATCTGATCGGCGTCAAGCCGACATAGTTCGCGGGGATAATTCCCAAACCCAAGGAGACCAAACCGATACCGGAGTTAACCGTCGTGGATCAACTCTACCAACAGCTTCAATACCCTCCCTATCCCCTGAACGGCTAACACGTATTCGTCGTAGTTCAGGTGAGATGTCTACGCAAACGGAATGACTAATTACGGTCGGGATTTTACTCTGTAATGTTAATGCCGAATCTCACAAATCCTGTAATGATAATGTAACTGATCAAAGACCAGGTAATGATATTGTAACTGATCAATTACTCAGTAATGATAATAAGGTAACGAGACCCGGAAATGATAATGTAACCTACCAGAGACCCGGAAATGATAATGTAACCTACCAGAGACCTGGTAATGATGTCGCCCAACCTGGCAGACTATGTAGTAATGATAATGTAACTGATCAAAGACCCGATATTGATAAAGTAACTGATCAGAGACCCGGTAATGATAATGTAGCTGGTCAAAGACCCGGTAATGATAATGTCCAACCACACAGACTCTGTAATGAAAATGTAACTGATCAGAGACCAGGTAACGATATTGTCCAACCACACCGACTCTGTAATGATAATGTAACTGATCAGAGACCCGGTAATGATAATGTAACTGGTCAGCGAAACGGTAATGATATTGTCCAACCACACAGACTCTGTAATGATAATGTAGCTGATCAGAGACCAGGTGTTGTAACTGACCAAAGACCCGGTAATGATAATGTCCAACCACACAGACTCTGTAATGATAATGTAACTGGTCAGAGACCCGGTAATGATATTGTAACTGATCAAAGACCCGGTAATGATAATGTCCAACCTCGCATACTGTGTAAAGAAAATGTAACTGATCAGAGACCAGGTAATGATAATGTAACTGGTCATAGAAACGGTAATGATGTTGTCCAACCACACCGACTCTGTAATGATAATGTAACTGATCAGAGACCAGGTGTTGTAACTGACCAAAGACCCGGTAATGATAATGTCCAACCACACAGACTCTGTAATGATAATGTAACTGGTCAGAGACCCGGTAATGATATTGTAACTAATCAAAGACCCGGTAATGATAATGTCGAACCTCATATACTTTGTAATGATAATGTAACTGGTCAGAGACCCGGTAATGGTATTGCAACTGATCAAAGACCCGGTAATGATATTGTCAAACCTCACAGACTCTGTAATGAAAATGTAATTGTTAATAGACCCGGTAATGATAATGTAACTGATCAGAGACCCGGTAATGATAAGGTAACTGATCAGAGACCTGCCAGTAATGGAAATGTAACTGATCAGAGACCCGGTAATGATAATGTAACCGATCGGAGACCTGCCGGTAATGAAAATGTAACTGATCAAAGACCCGGTGATAATGATAATGTAACTGATCAGCGAAACGGTAATGATATTGTCCAACCACACAGACTCTGTAATGATAATGTAGCTGATCAGAGACCAGGTAATGATATTGTAACTGATCAAAGACCCGGTAATGATAATGTCCAACCTCGCATACTGTGTAAAGAAAATGTAACTGATCAGAGACCAGGTAATGATAATGTAACTGGTCATAGAAACGGTAATGATGTTGTCCAACCACACCGACTCTGTAATGATAATGTAACTGATCAGAGACCAGGTGTTGTAACTGACCAAAGACCCGGTAATGATAATGTCCAACCACACAGACTCTGTAATGATAATGTAACTGGTCAGAGACCCGGTAATGATATTATAACTAATCAAAGACCCGGTAATGATAATGTCGAACCTCATATACTTTGTAATGATAATGTAACTGGTCAGAGACCCGGTAATGATATTATAACTAATCAAAGACCCGGTAATGATAATGTCGAACCTCATATACTTTGTAATGATAATGTAACTGGTAAGAGACCCGGTAATGATATTATAACTAATCAAAGACCCGGTAATGATAATGTCGAACCTCATATACTTTGTAATGATAATGTAACTGGTCAGAGACCCGGTAATGGTATTGCAACTGATCAAAGACCCGGTAATGATATTGTCCAACCTCACAGACTCTGTAATGAAAATGTAATTGTTAATAGACCCGGTAATGATAATGTAACTGATCAGAGACCCGGTAATGATAAGGTAACTGATCAGAGACGTGCCAGTAATGGAAATGTAACTGATCAGAGACCCGGTAATGATAATGTAACCGATCGGAGACCTGCCGGTAATGAAAATGTAACTGATCAAAGACCCGGTGGTAATTATAATGTAACTGATCAGAGACCCGGAAATGATAATGTAACTGATCAGAGACCCGGTAATGATAATGTCGAACCTGGCAGACTATGCAATAGTAATGCAACTACTCAGAGATCCGGTAAAGATAATGTAACTGATCACGATCATAGACCCGGTAATGATAATGTACAACATTATGATCATAGTCACTGTATTGATAATGTAACTGATCAGAGACCCGGTAATGATAATGTAACTGGTCAGCGAAACGGTAATGATATTGTCCAACCACACAGACTCTGTAATGATATTGTAACTGATCAAAGACCCGGTAATGATAATGTCCAACCTCGCATACTGTGTAAAGAAAATGTAACTGATCAGAGACCAGGTAATGATAATGTAACTGATCATAGACCCGGTAATTATAATGTAACTGATCAGAGAAGGGGTATTGATAATGTAACTGATCAGAGACCTGATAATGATAATGTCCAACCTGGCAGAATCTGTAATGATACTGTAACTGATCAGAGACCCGGTAACAAAAATGTAACTTATCACGATCAGAGACCCGGTAACGATAATCGAACTGATAATGAAAACGACCAGTTTCCCGATAATGCCGCGTTAAATGCGGCAGTAGAGGCTACAAACAAAATAGCAAACCCCTGGCTATCAAAATTCCGCCTCAGAGGAGTTCACTTCGCCCATATCAATATTAATAGTCTGAAGCCCAAAATAAGCGAACTGCGTATAATTCTGGAATCCCCCTTAATAGACGTTCTCGCTATATCTGAGACCAAGATAGATGACTCAATATCAGATGATGAGATATCTATCCGTGGATATCATCTTCATAGGAGAGACAGGTCTAGGCATGGTGGAGGTGTGGCTCTTTTCATAAAAGAAGGACTAACCTTTGTTGAACTTAAGGAATGTAGGAAATCCCCATCAGAAATTTTGCTGGGTGAATTACTTTTGAGCAACACAAAGCCGATCCTTACTGGCGTGGTCTACAGACCAGAGGCCGACTCAGCAATTTTCGTGAATATCGAGTCGATCATGGTTGACATATCTTCTTATAACGAGGTAATAATTATGGGCGATACAAATGTCGATGTAACGCCGATTGCCGATACCAAAAATCTAAAACTGAAAACAAAGAACATCGACCATCTTACGTCAAACCATGATAATATAAAGAAATTAATATCATTCTGCAACTGCAATGGACTAACCGAGATCATAGCGGAACCAACACGTGTTACCGCAACAACATCCACGATCATTGACCATATCTTTGTATCCAACCCATCAATGGTAAATAACTCAGGAGTCATTAAGGAACGCATCAGTGACCACTATATGGTGTTCGCAACCAGAAAACGTCTTCATCAGCCAACACAATTGTCAACGACCATAACATGCAGATCGTACAGGTCATATACATCGACCAAGTTTGCTTCCGCCCTCAGTAGTAATGAGCAAATAACACAGATAGAGACAAAGACAAATGTTAATATCGCCGTGGAATCACTAACCTCTGCGATAACATCAACCCTGGATTCCTTGGCACCATATGGTACCTTTCGAGTTAGGTCTAGAACCAAACCGTGGGTCGACAATGAAGTTATCGAGGCAATAGTTAAACGTAACAGAGCATCCCAGAAACTGCACACAATAAGATCCACAGACAATGAATGCGAATACAGACTTCTGCGCAACTCAGCAACGAATATAATCAGGGCCAAGAAAAACAACTATATAAAGACAAAACTGACATCTGCAGGGAAGGACAGCCAGAAGCTCTGGAAGGCTCTCAAACTCATTGCACCACCTACAAAACGCCAGACACCCTCAGCGCCCCCTAGCGCGATTATAATAGATGGCGCCATATGTAGAGATGTACCAACGATCTGCAATGGCTTTAACCAGTACTTCACCAACATCGCTACAGAACTAATGTCTGACCTGCCACCCACGACTGGTAAATATGGTATCGAAGCAACTAAGCAATATTATCGTCGACTAGGCGTTGTAGACAATGACTTTGAGCTACAACCAGCGACCGAGTCAGATGTAGCTGCTATACTAAACAAAATTGATGCCAGCAAGGCAACAGGACCTGACGACATTCCGGCGGCAGTAATCAAAGACAGTGCGGCTGTCCTACTTAAACCACTAACTCACATTATTAATCTCTCCATTGCGAAATCGGAATTCCCACAAGGCTGGAAAAATGCCTGCGTGCAACCAGCGTACAAGAAGAAGGGACCATCGCTTGACAGAGGAAATTACCGGGCAATAGCACTCCTGACCATTCTCTCGAAGATCCTGGAACGAGTTGGTTACAATCAACTGCTGTACTACCTAATTTCTAGGAAGCTCATATACAGACTGCAATCGGGTTTTAGGCCCGGCTATTCAACGGAGTCAGCTTTATTAATGGTAGATAATGTAATAAGGGAAGCCATAGACAAAGGGAGAGTGACTGGGATGGTCCTTATCGATCTACGCAAAGCGTTTACAACAGTCAACCATACGATCTTACTGCAGAAACTAAGAGCATTAGGGGCCTCAGAAGCAACAATAAAATGGTTTAAATCATATTTAACCGGCCGATCCCAATATGTGCGAATCGGAAAATCCAAATCAACTCGACTTAGTATAGAACATGGAGTCCCAGAGGGATCCGTCCTGGGTGCCCTCCTTTACATAGTTGAAACAAATGATTTTCATCAGGTAATAGAAGATGATACAGTCGACCCATCGTTTGCCGATGACACAGCCCTACTCATGAGCAACGAAGACACTAAAGCTATATCAAAATCGTTAACCGAAACCATGGGACGCGTTGCCGAATGGTGTGCAGAGAACAAGTTAACCATTAATTATGTATGGTAAGACTGAATGCATCTTACTGGGATCCCACCAGCGTGTCGCTGCGTCAGATGAAATGAAAGTTTTCTGCAATGACAAACCAGTCACAAACTCCATGTCAGTAAAATACCTAGGAGCCGAAATTAACACGCATCTGACCGGTTTAGAGATGGCGACAAAAATAATAAAAAAAGGTAACAATCGCCTAAAGTTTCTACATCGTAACGGAGCAGTACTTGACCAGCACACAAGAAGGCTCCTTTGTAATACCCTAATACAGCCGCACATTGACTATGCGGCAACCACGTGGTTCAACTCTATAACTCTAAAGTACAAAAACCAACTGGAGGCCCTAGTACGGAAATGTATTCGTTTTTGCCTAAAACTAGGTGCCAGAGAACACATTGGCCTCCTTCACTACAAGGCAATCAACTGGCTACCATTACCCCAGCGTGTCGAGGCTGTCACGCTGGCACACATGTACAGGATCGCACATAGTACGGCGCCAGAATACCTCTCCGACATGATTACACCGGCTCCTGGGAGACGCAGCGCACGCTCTCACAACCAACAACAAATCATTCCACAGCGGTCTACTATCTACGGGCAGCACGCGTTCAGCTACAAGGGACCACTCCATTGGAATCGCCTACCCCAGACCATAGTGAATGCGCCCTCCCTTGATGCCTTCAAACACCAACTGAAAAAACACATACTAACAAATCTGGCAGAAACCGATATCTGAAAACACCTGTTCGAGGCTGAGCCCCCCTCTTAACTTTTTAACATTAATATTATCCACTATTTTATTTATAGGACCCTCATGGAAACGAGGTTTAATACCTCATGAGGCTATCCTTACACTTGGTTTTAATTCACAATTTTTTTATAATCGAATGTTTTTACTTTACACACTCAAATAACTATTATGTAATTTACTTAACATTTTACGACATGTCCCCTTACAGTTAGTAATTATGTTCGGTGCAGTACGTTTTTAGCCAGCTCTACCACCAGTGTAAAAAAAAATCAATCAATCAATCAATCGTGCAGCATCAGTGTAACTGTTATTGCAGTTATAATACATTTGTTTATCCAAATTTAAAATGCGTTAAATTATTATTACTGTAGGATAAATCAGCTGGGTTTTCTGACAAATTTTGCAATTCTGCATGTAGGCCTACCATGTGTACCGGTACTGTCAGGCTGTACTCAATCCCTGAATCGAGAATCCTGCAAAGCTATATACTGTTAGGTATATTGCTGTATTGGGGTGGGGTTAGGAATAATCCATTTGTTTTAGCATTGAACTGTTGAATCCCCTTATTTATTATAAAACCATTGGAAATATTCGCAAATGCCGCTCCATTACTGTCTGAAACGCTCCCGACAGTCCGATGTATCTGGACCCGAGCAGCCGAGTTGCTTCAAGAGGTGATTAACGGGGGAATACTACGGAATTGCTTGTTTGTCAGTACGATTCTATTTGGGTATTTACTACACTCAGACACTGGGAATACGGCGGTCAGTCAGATCGTAATGCGGGCCACTGCCAAGTTCCTCATGCCTCACTCCGGTCACCCACCTTGGAGTGCGGTGGGAAGAGTCCCACTTACTGACATACGTCGACGACTGGACGAATCGACGAGGATTGCGATCTGGGTTTAGCGGCGGCCCGGATCCTGGGATCGCCTGGGGGAAATGGTTGAACGTTGGGCAGACGTTATCGCACTGGATTACGTTCTCTGTGACGCGAAAGTGTGAAGCGAATTCGTTGTCGAATTGGGTCGGAAGCTGCGGGAATTCTACTGTTCTACGGGAGTAAACCGCAGCGGTCCGGTGTTTACGGACGGATACTACTGGGATAAGCAGGTATTTCGATCGAGTTTCTCGTATTCTCGATGCTCGAGGCGGATAGAGAGTTGGTTGTGTTGGGCGGTGTTGTTCAATTCTATCAAACATATTAAATAATTGGTAAAATAATAAAAACACACCAGATAAAGATACTGAGCTTATGGTAAAGATATAGGCCGAACTTACAATTTCCAAATAGATTGTTCATATAATAAATATATTTTTGGTATTTGATTTCAAGATAGGGGGGGGGGGGGGGGGGGGGGACTGGACGCAATAAAAATTCATCCCTCTCCAGGGGAAATTGGACGCAAATAACAACAGCTGATTACTCTCAAAAATAAAACTAACCTGTTCTATTGTGTTTACTTTATTGTTTTGGTTAAAATAACGTGCCACTGTAACCTGCTCCTTTCCCAAAATTGAGAAATTAATATTGAGGCGAGTTATAGTTCATATGCGTACCTCTGGTATTTTCGTATTGCAAAAATAAGACTATAAGTATGAAATACCCTATGTTATTGAGATATTGTTTATTGTTTTGGTTAGAAAAGCCCACCACTGTAACCTGCTCCTTTCCGTTAATTAAGTAATGGAGATTAGTTTATTGTTTTGGTTAGAAAACACCACCACTGTGACCTGCTTCTTTTGCCAGAGGTACGCATATGAACGATAACCTTGAGGCGGGATATTAATTCGCCAAGATGGGATTTGCGTCCAGTCCCACCCCCCTCCTATCTCTTGATTTCACTAAAAAATAGAATACATTGCATTTTACTGTTATAATTACTGTATTGAATAAAATAATTAATTGATTGTTTATTAAACCGTGCTAAGCACGTTGAACTGGAGCTCTAACAATTCCCCACTAGCGGCAGACAGGAACTGTCTAAAAAAGTCTCTGTAGAATTTCTAATTAAGCAATGCTCTTAGGTAACTACTACTAAATTTCAGATGAATCTGATCGTTGGTTCTATAATTACAGCTATTTTTACGTTTCTGTTAATTCGCCCCCTAGCGGCAGACCGGGGAACTGTAGAAGTCTGTCTGTGTGTAGAATTTCTAAATTTTTTATAGACTACATGAGTACCAAGTTTGGTTCCATTTCATCCATGATTGACCGACTTATTAGCGTTCAAACATTCCTGCCACAAACATAGCCAGAGGCAGCCACAAACGAATAAAAGCTGCAGGAACTCGAGCGATAATTAATTTATTAATTATTAAATACTGTTTCAATTAAATTCTTTACGAAAATCTAGTCATCTTCTTTTAAATATGGACCCTGCATTCGTGGAAAATATAATATTTGATAATTCATCAGTCAGCCTACGCTAATTTCACGGCAAGTCCTTGTCATGGCCTGTGTGTAGTAGGCCATGGTACCACCCTACTACCGGTACCGGCTGACCGCGTGACCGGTGGCAACTAGCACTTCAGCACTTGCACAGCAACAGCACTACCGGCGATACACAGGTTGAAATTTATGTAGAGTTTGCTCAACAGTACAGATATAAAATAGTTATCTAAATTATATATATTACTATTGACAAGTATTGAAATATATACCGTTATTCGTGTTATCAGTATTTGCAACATCTGACATTGAAGAGGTGAAAGAAGATGAATACCGGCACTCAACAAAACCAACGCTTATCACAGGTCGGTATGGTTACCTCGAAACCGGCGCGACTGTCCACTCGAATACAACTTCAAAACACAAACGCCAACAATAAACTGAAAGCGAATCGAACGTCTTCAGAAGAATCTGTCATTGGGACGAAGAAAAGGAAGCCGAAACCACGGGAATGGACCACAGCTAAGATTGAATGCTCCCATTGTCAGAGTTCCTGGACCGAAATTGAAACACCAATTGCCGATGGGCTTGATCTCTCAAACCAAAACTTCCTCTGCGGGGTTTGCGTGGCAGTAAAGATTGAAAGTCTGGAAGCTGGCATCCCTAGGTATAATTATTATAAAGAGCGTCAGCCTGCGTTTAATAAATATATTTTAATATAAAACAGGTCGAACGCAAAGAGGCTTATAATGAAGACGAGTACTGCATTGATTATATTCCTATAAACCACCTGGCTTTGCATATTGAACGTGCGTTTGGAAATAAGTTCGTGCTACCCTTCCGTGGGTGGTAGATGTCGCGGTTATGTATTGGTGGGTGGGGGAGGGGGGGGGGGGGGGGGGTGCAGATTAAAAGGGGTGAACACGTACTGTCCCCCTTTCTTTGATTAATTGGTGGTGTGGGTTAATCTCTCATAACCTGATTTTGTGATACAGTCGCACAATTTTAATTTGTATCTCATAAATGGGCCTCGTGCTGCGCGAAGGCCCCACGAACGTGTCGTTCTGTCGCGTCCAATTTTAAACGTTAATAACTCAGCCAATCTTTGATGAAATCTATCCAAACTTGGTACACATGTTGTTTGGCAAAAGTTTAGAAATTTTCCAAGTAGAATTTCCGTGTGGCCTTCGAGAAGCTAAGATAATAGCAGTTAATTAGTTAATTAAGTTGATTACGGTAAAAACACCATTTTCAACCTGCCTGTTAAAGGAAATTAATTGTTTTACAGTATAAGATTTAAATAATTATACTTAAAAATTATACAGATGTAATCCACATACGCTATTCTATTATAGTTTTTAATTAGTTCAAGCGATTTGCTTTATTAATTGTGTCTTTAATTGATCTAAAGTAATTAAAACGTCATAAAAAATTGATTCTCATTAAATACTGCTCATTTATTGGCTAACATGCTGGTACGATGGAAGGATGTGTGTGTAAGGCAGCTAGTGCTGGGAATGATTATTGGTCAAGTCTCTGCTGGTGTGGAGCTAGCTGGGAGTTGTGGCTGTAGACTAACCAGAGAGAAATTGTAATAGGCAACCAGTAT
>JAUCBJ010008858.1:0-34370 GCA_032718475.1 Nemertoderma westbladi | reverse complement strand
ACAACGATCAACAATGAGCAACAACGAGTAAGAATGAGCAACCTCGAGCAACAACGAGCAACAATGGGCAACAACGAGCAACAATGAGCAACAACGAACAACAACGAGCAACACTGAGGAGCAACACTGAGGAACAACAAACAACAACGAGCAACAATGAGCAACAACGACCAACAATGAGCAACAACGAGCAACAACGAGCAATAATAAAGTACAACAACGAGTAACAATCATTATTGCTCGTTGTTGCTCATTGTTGCTCGTTGTTGCTCATTGTTGGTCATTGTTGCTCATTGTTGCTCGTGGTTGCTCATTCTTACTCGTTGTTGCTCATTGTTGATCGTTGTTGCTCATTGTTACTCGTTGTTGTACTTTATTATTACTCATTGTTGCTCGCTGTTGCTCGTTGTTGTTCGTTGTTCCTGATTGTTGCTCATTGTTGCTCGTTGTTGCCCATTGTTGCCCGTTGTTGCTCATTGTTGCTCGTTGTTGCTCATTGTTGCTCGTTGTTGCTCATTGTTGCTCATTGTTGCTCGTTGTTGTACTTTATTATCGCTCATTGTTGCTCGTTGTTACTCGTTGTTGTACTTTATTATTACAGTACAACAACGAGTAACAATCATTATTGCTCGTTGTTGCTCATTGTTGCTCGTTGTTGCTCATTGTTGGTCATTGTTGCTCGTTGTTGCTCATTGTTGCTCGTTGTTGCCCGTTGTTGCTCATTGTTGCTCGTTGTTAGTCATTGTTGCTCGTTGACTTGTGCATTTTAGCACTTACCGGCTGACCGGTACACAACACAGTGCACCTCCACCTGTGCGCTGAAAACGCTATCTTAGGCAGCCGGCGAGGCGGCTTGGCCATTCAGACCGACCGGACTGCGGAGCGGCTGTGCGGACTGACTGCCCTGCCATTACAACAAACTGTATCTTGCTTTTACTGAATTAGGTTTACTGCTGTACTGATTAACTCCTGAACTCATTTTAGTTTTAGAACTTGTACTGTTTCAAGAGTGCCCAGAATTACTGAATTACTCAACCGGGGCAGACAGACAGGCGTCATCAGTTTGTACCTACCGGTTCGTCAGGTGCAGTGCAGTGCAATACAGTCTGACAGTTGTACCGACTTCCATATGCCTGTATGCAGAATGCAGATACTGAGATATGCTTGTTAGGCCTACCTGCCTTGCTGCCTACGGTTTACGAACACCGTACGTACCGTACAGCCGTACTACTTCTACTACCGTCCACCGTAGGTCTATATGTCAGTATGTCCCAGGCACAATCTGACAATATGTGTTGCGTATGCGTATCTATCACTCTTCCTCATTACCAGATTACAGCATTAGGTTAGAGTTAGAGGTACTGAGGTAGGCCTGCCTGCCTGCTACTGTTGACTGTATTACAGTATTAATACCCTACAATCAGACAATCGTTAGAATTGCGTAGGCCCTAAATGAAATCAGTAAATTATTTTGACTTTAAGACGCCTTAGCCTTACCCAGTTGCCAGTAGACCTACCTACCCTGCTCACATTCTGCTGAATGTCAGAATGTTGTTGATTCATAAATCTGTAAATTGTTGTGTTGTGGAATGTCGTCTGCACTCTGCACCTAATTCTGCAATTTAATGTTGCAATGCTATTTTACGAGAACGAGATACAAACTGACAAAGGCAGAAAGGACATCCCATTTTTGTCATTTCCTTTTTTAGGTCTATTTTATTTAGGCAGTTAGGCCTATAAAACATTATTTAAACATTATTCAGTTATTACAGGTATTAGGCCTATTAAAAAAAAAATTATATATTATTACCAGTGCGGTATCCCTTTTCCCATTCGTTTGAATTTCAATTTATAGCCTGTATGGCAGTCTTGTGCACTCGTACTCTGTCAATGTGCAGGGTGCAGCTGTGGGTGTAGTGCAGTACATGCAGTAGTGGTAGTGTGTACCGGTATACCTATGTAATGTTACATTACAGCATTACCTCAGTACCTACCGGCTGACCGGTACATGTATTAATTTTATGTAGTCATCGAGTTTGTAAAGTAATATTAATAATAATATACTGTGTTTAGTCGGTAGCCTATCCTAACAGAACCAAGTGATACCGGTAGGCCTATCTCGTTTACCGATATAACTGTTTATGTATTTATTTTGGTCATCATACATCATATCCAAATAAGCAAAATTGTTAGAATAGTTTAGCGGAGTTCTCAAAACCCATAATATGAGCAAAGAACAGAAGAAGATAAGTTCGTATTGAGAGGCTTATTTTCCGGTGCCTTGATGTTATGTAATTGTCATTCAACTTTTAAGCAGTTAAGCAAATATGACAGCTAATCAACTTTCATTTATTGACTCGAATCTGAATAATATGCAAGATGTTGTACTGCCAGACCACCTGACGGGGGTTAATTTTCACAATAACCAAATCGAAGGAATCACCAATATTTCACATTTGAAGTGGCTGCAATATCTGGATTTATCTGCCAACAGGATATCATCAATCCACGGACTTAATGGATTGTTTAAATTGAAATTGCTTAATTTATCATGTAATACTTTAAGAAGTGTTGATGGATTAGATTGTCTACCTTCATTAAGGACAGTTAATTTATCCTATAATAAGATTTCGGATATATCTGGATTCAAGCGATTTCAATCAAATTCCAATCTCCGTTCAATATCTCTCCATGGCAATGAATTAACTTCTCTTGAACACGTTACAGACTCCCTGAAACGATTACTCAATTTAGAAAATGTTACGATGGTTATCAATGAAAGTGACAATCCATTTTGTCGACACGTGTCATACAGGAGGGATATGCTCACACAACTGACTTCTCTAAAGGTTCTAGATGGGATTGATAGACGAGGTCAACCTTTTGTCGAGCAAATTCATCTAAATGAAATGCCAGAGATCGAAGAGTTTTTGAAATATTTAAGTTCACCAGGGATTCCCAATAAAACGGCGTCTTTCGCTCCTGATGACATTATTAGTGTAGCTACTCCTCGAATCGATAAAGCTCTAGAACAATGGAAGGAAGCCCGTTCTGTGGTGACATCATCCACTCAGAGTGTAACCTTGACTCCCGAGGAAGGTATGCCGCACCCTGATGAATCACGATTGACCAGGTTGGAGAGCCAATTAGCCCAATTATTAGAGCGGAACAATAAAATATCCAGTTCAGATACAAACGAAGTCAGCGATGTTTCATCATCAAAGGGAAAATCAGTTAAATATAGTTCCAATAATAAAGTTTTACATTCCAATAAAGAGAATAATAAAACGAAAAAGAAAACAATACAACCCTCGACTAAGGAAGTTGCAGTAGATATTGATTCCCACGAGACATTCGTTCATCTCATGAAGGAATTGGACGATGAAAGGCAGAGAAGATGGAAGGCGGAAGTTGTTGCCAAGAAATTAGCGGATACCGTAAAGGAGTTGAGATGTAAAGAGCACATCGATACGGAGGTTCATGGAAGTGCGGTGGAAGCCTCGAATAAGCTAAAAAATATGCTAATTAAGGAGCGGGAAATAAACAAGCAATCGCAGGATCATCTGCAGAAAGCAAAGGAAGAATACACTGATGTTTATGAAAAATTTAGGGTGTTAGAAACCGAAGTTGATGAACAACGTAGGGCGCTACGAGCGTCCGAAGCCACAGTCGCCAAGATGGAGGCGGATAGGTTGAAACAGTCCGCTCATGAAGGGAAGGTGACGCAGGATTACACGATCAAAGTAGCGGGCTTACAGAGGGAGTTACAATTAATAGGAGTCCAACGGGATCAGCAAAAAGATCAGATTCACGAATTGCAATCGCTATTGGCGACCAGAGAACAACAACATATAAAGGATTCGCAAGGTAAATATTCATTATCGAGTCCAGCGCTTAGCGCGGTTATTGAGAAAGAGCTTAACAAACAGGAGCAGTTGAATACCCAACGAGTCAGAGTTTATCAGGATAAAATAGATGGTTTAACTCGCGAATACGATGAGTTAGAAGACGAATTTAGGATGGCTCTTCGAATAGAAGCGGATAAACTAAAAGAATTGCAGAACGAATACGAGAGGTTGAATCATTCCTCATCGCAGTGGAAACGTATGTTGGATGATAAAGAGGATAACGAAAATATATTAAAATCAACGATATCCGAATTAAATTCTCTCGTGAAACAACAGAAAAGTAAGTTAACTGAAGTTTCGAAGACTAAACTAGATGCAATCACTGAACTAAAGGCGAATAATGAATCTTTACAAAGACAATTACTAGAGTGTCGAGATAAAATTAAAGACTTCGATGAACTAAAACGCAATAAAGCCAAGTTGTTGGCTCAGAACAGTGGCCAACAAGGAATATTGGATGGGTTGAGGAAGGAAAAACGACTGTGGGCCGTGGAGTTGGCGAAACAAGGTGCTGGTTTGGCTCAGGAACGAGGGAAGATGGAACTTCAGATTGAGACACTAACCGCGCAGGTATCCAAACTTAGTAAAGAGTTAGAAAATAAAGACGATAGTATTAAGATTAAAACAAAAATGTTGGAGGATCAAACCGATACTATTAGAAATATAAAAGAGGCTCTCAATGAGAAGGATAGTCTAATCAAACGAGCGAGAGAGGAAACTCTTGAGTTTCAGAAAGAGTTGCAGCATCAGTTAAACTCTGAGAGTCAAAATAATAGGGAGTTACAATTGCGATGCGATAAATTAAACGAAAGGAAAGAGCAACTTAAAGACGAACTGGCCGATTTGCGTGATGCTTATGGTAATCTAGAGAAGGATAATAATTCGTTGCAGAAGAAATGGAAAGAGAAAGGGAATCTTATATCCGTTCTAGAATCCCAAGTAAAAGAGATGGCCACCAACTGGAAGCTCAAGGAAACCCAATTGATAAAGGATTGTAAGGCAGCCCAAGAAGCCGCCAAAGCGGCTTTGGCCAAACTGGAATGTATAGATGAGGTTTATAAGCGGCAGATGGAGGAACATGACTTTGAGTTTGAAGAAGAGCACCAACGACTGTTGAACGCCAAACAGGATGAGTTGGATGCCTCTAATTCTAGGGTAGCTGAGGTGGAAGACGAGATGCGAATGGTACTCGTTGAGCAGAACGAACAACGGAAGCTATTTGACGAGCGAGTGAAGCGATTAAATAAGGCCATGGTAGAGTTTAAAACGACGCTCTAAATAGTCTAGGTTTTGCTGCTTACTTTGACCCCTTTCAGAAGCGCGCGCCGGGCAATCCTTGGGAAATAATTATAATTAAATTGGTGTTGTACTTCTTATACAGTTGATAAGGTACTAATAGGGTACCGTAGTGTATAAGTACCAGATGAAGTTTAGTAATTAAATTGGTGTGTTCGGAAGCCATCGGCAGAGCACTGTATCAATCCCCAGTTACCACCTTGTCACTATTTTTTTTATTATTTACTAAGTGTTTACCGTAATTATTTGAATTTCTTATGCCGTTACATAAAGGATCACAAATTATTCCTGTACCATATAGAAGGTATAGCTTATTTACTTTTTGCGGTATTATACAATAATGCATTTTTTATTAATCTTACTCCTTAATTCAGATATATTTCGAATCCCAGTTAGTGTTTCCTTATCTCATACTTCCGCGCAATACTTATCACACATATTTTTAGCCTCATTGGGAATGGTATCAGTTCTTCCAGAGGATATAATTTTCTCGAGATTATTTGAGTTTTATACTAAATGTTTTTTTTTGAAGCCAAGGAAATCATAAATAATTTATTGGTGTATCACCACCCACACATTAATTAATAGGTAGTAATCATACTGTATATAACAGCATCTCACTCTATGAATATGTATAAATGTAATATATTTTACGTATTTTTTATAATATTTTGTACATGGTTTATTATATTTCTGTATAAGTTGTTACTCCTTTGACTCCTTTGAGTTTTCAATAAAATTGTGTTTATTTTTTATTTATCGAATTTTCTTACCCACTTTTATGATAAGGAAGTACTATTTTTTCCATGGTATCATTAGTTGGTATTTTACGAGATGGTTTACTATTAAGTAAAACTAACACGCCCCCGCAACGATGAGAAACATGACTCTAGCAATATTTATTTGTTACAGAGAGGATTTTCAAAGAATGGAATGCAAATAGTAGACTAACTAATATAATATTATGAATTAAGTTTTGAGAATTAACAAACAAACAATAGGTTCTATGCCACCAATATTTAGTTATCAATATTCTCACTATATTACATAATAATATAACATAAATTAAAATAAAATTATAGTGTTCAATATTCGGTGTAGTTATTTTATTTTGATTATTGACCTAATTCAATAATATCATCGATTATTTAATTTTAGATATTTAAATTCAAATTAAGGATTTTGATTTAGGGGGCGTTCATAAAGTATGTCACGCAAATTTTTCCGATTTTTGACCCCCCATCCCCCCTCTGTCACAAAGTGTCACACAAGCTCGACCCCCCCCCCCCCCCCCCCGCCCCGACAAAAAATATTTTATCTCAATGTAACACAATGTTTGTTATGCCAAAATACAATATAAATTCAATCACGATACACATTTTCCCACGGGTAAGTCAAGTGTTCTTATTCTATATTAATAACAGGTATTACAGTGTTGGAGTCAATGGCTTCTATGTCCTACTCAATTTATCGATTATACTCAATGTTATTGAGTTTATTGTTTTCCTTAAAGTTACCCACCCTTCTACACATGTGTTAAGTGCTGACATTAAAGCATAGAACATCGCCGTGACCGCCACAAAAGTAAAGTCGACACCCCCCTCCCCCCTCTGTCACAAAATGTCACGCAAGCTCTAACCCCACCTCCCCCCCTAGTGCGTGACATACTTTATGAACGCCCCCCCTTAACCTTCGTTTATTTCTGATCTCAAATAGAGGATAGTTATAATTAAGTTAGGCGATAATCTAATGTAATCCTTCCCGGTTAATAATATATAATAAAAACATCGAATATTATTACTCTACAAATTGAAAATTAATTATTTAATGAAAGCAATACCAGTAATTTATTAATCAATATTTTGTCTGCCTAATATTAACTCTGGTGGTCAATAATAAATGCATTGTGCTGTGCATATTCCCTCAACAATATATTCAATTCTGTCAGTGAAATTACTGGTTGTGGTTGAATGTTAATACTAATGGAATTCCATAAAACTTGCGTTGAGTTTTGGTTACAGACGGCTTCACATCACTTGGCATAACCTTAACAAGGGACTGATGCAGCTGTTGTCTGTATCTGCCTGCTGGGTCTAGTTGAATTCTTGGAACAGGATTAACTGGAATATGCACTGTCAATCAACTAATGAATGTCTTTGTTAATATTGTTAAATAGAGTAGTGCACTTTATTTTATTAATGCAGCCACCAAATTTATTTATCTAAAACATTTGCCATGTCCCACTTAAATTTGGAAAAAAACTGTGATAGAAACAATTAGAACTTTCGGTCACTATTTTTAATTTCTTCCACTAAATTAGTTCTGGGCAAGTCTTTCCCTCAGTATTTAAGTGAACTTAGACTAGGTAGGTAAACTATATAACGTTGTCATTTGGAGCCCTTCATTATTATTAAAACGAGACAACTTTGTAAATATTCCAGAACATGAATATAATTAAACAATTTGTGGACCATTTAGTTTGTTGTGAAGGTGAGTTGATGATGAAGGAGGTTGATTTATTTATTGTTTGTCTGGCTTTCTGCATATGTAGCGCTGCCTGGAATAACCCGGTTGAAGTGAGGGCGCAAAGCAGGGAAATAACAATTTTTTTGTCTGAATTTTTTTTTGTCTGGGTGGGGGGGGGGGGGGGATTTTCCACACTTACGTTGCCCCGGGCCCCCTTTTCCTCTTTTCCTTTGTATAGATGCGGCTCTGCGTAGCAGTACAATAAATTACTGGACCTGGTCAATTCAATATAAACATATTAATGTAAATGCATGAGCGTCAGTGGTATTATAATGGTCAGCATACCGGAAGCTGAAAAATTATTGGGATGATGCGGGTTAGATTCCTGTCGGTGGTTAATTAATTACTATTTATTTAATTAATTACTGTATATTTCTGTGACGTTTAGTAAAATATAGTAACGTCTACTCTTATCATATGATATTCAACAAATTTATTATATGAGAACAAAAAGACAGAGACAGACCATTAATAATATACCGGTAACTGAAATAAACGCGATTACACTCTGTTACACCAACAACTGTTCAGTAATATCTTATTATTCTTTTGGTCAGAAACGAATTACCGTATTTACAATTTAAAAATAGCTGTAAGTACGATAACATTCGTAAAAAGATAACCACCAAAACCCCAAACTAAACAAAACAAATGTAAACCAAACTGAAAAGAATCGTAAATTAAAAAATCATTTTTTTTGTTACATTTCGTAACTTAACTACAGTACCTAACTGATTGATACAATGTTTGACATTGTGTACTACCTCGCTTGTTTTGTCTCTGTAGGAGACATCCACTCTAACAACACGGATTCACGTTAAATCATTAATTTATAATTACCGACAAATTAAATAACAAATGGAATGATTGCCTTTCTGTTTTTCGGGTAATCCCTGAACTCAGCTTTATATGCGCGGTGCTTCGCTTTAGCCCAGACAGTCATCTGGGCGAAACCAACGAGAGTAAAGGCGACGGCTGGAAGTGTTTGAGTGACGAGAGAGAAAGCGGACCATGAGAGGAACTCGTAGGTGTAGTTGGGGCAGGAAACGAGACGGAAGAGCCAAGTAAAGGGGTTGCCGCTAGGGTAGGGAATCCTACGGATAGTGCTGCTAGCTGGTCGCAGGTTGCGCTGCAGCAGATGGATGGAGAGGTTGCCGAATTCGAAGAGAACGAAGCCACACAGACCGGTGTAGACTTGTAGTGGTCCGTAGCTGGCAGCAGTGTACAAAGGATGGTTGGTGTAGTAGCCAATCGCCGCAGAGAAGCCCCAATAGTAGGAGCAATTCTTAAACAAATTGGCCAATGGCATTGTAGCGTGGGAAAAACGATGGACATATAGGGTTTCTAGTATCCGTTTTACGTAATGCGATACGTAGCAGATTGCGGCAAGGTTGACGGCGTAATGGGCCTGATCGACCGCAGTCACACCGTAGATGAGCGTAGGTCGCATGTAGAATAACGTATATACGGCGATGGGACCGGCGTATTCCGCTAGGAATACCGTGGTCCAGGCAACCTGGGGCCCCAAGTCTTTAACAAAGAGAACTAGTTCGGGATTGGATGTTAGTTGGTCCAACGACATGTCGTCGTTTAAGTTTTTACCCTTCGGTAGAAGCCGTAGAACCAATCTGAGTGCGTTCGCCATCCCGTGTTCCTTGTGGAGTAAATATTTAATCTGTCCGACTCGTAATCCATTGACCACGTTAGTCTCGGATAAAATAATCTCATTACTTCGAATAGCTCGAACTGTTAGCTTCATTGTCAGTAAGTTATGGCCTGGGCTGGCCTGGGGCGGTAGGGATGTTTTCCTTTAGAGTTTCACGTGTTTATCTTTTTATAATTTAATTGTAGGCCTACTACTGTACTACAGTACTAATACTAACTGACTAATGTGTAATGTCTCACGATTACATATGTTCGAGTATAAATCTAATTGTTGAACGTGTGTCTGTTACACTCCGGTACAAGTACTGAACAATGTACTGATGTACAGGTCCATTCCACCAGAAGTGGTCCCTGGGGAAAAAAATATTTTTTCCTTCCTATCATATCATTGCATATCTTATACATAGAAGATCGAATTTTCTAGAACAGTGATTGTTTCTTAGTCATTCCATGTTATATTGAAAATATTTGACTTCAAAGTTTGCCATAATATTGCAGTTATCAAAATAAAAATTGCACTTATTATAAATTTAGCTGGAAATGATAAAAATATTCATGTTTACTAAAACTTTTCTTGTCATTACATAAGTATTAAAGTCGAATGTAAGGAAAAACATCCAAAATGTAATTCTGGATAATATAGTTGTGACCAAATTGCGAATGAAATGTTACTTTTCGTTTGTAACACACGTAACATAATATAACTAAAAGTTTTAATTTCTAAGCTTCCACTTCATTTGGTAAGCTATGGTTAAGCATACAAAGCAAGAATGTTATGTGCTCTAAAATGCCACAAAGAGTAAAGTATGCGAATAATTCAGTACAACTTACAAGACAATTAAAAAATGTAACACACGTAACATGTTACGTGTGTTACATGTATGAATTTCAAAGTTATATATTTAATTACAAAATAATTCAATAATATAATAACATCAATTATAAATTATATACCATTCATTAAGGGGGATTCACACTGGATAAGAATGATTCATGCCTAGTCATGAAACTTGAGTACAGACAGCTATCCAATGAATAACAAGTACAGCATGTACACGGGAAGTACACGGAGGTACACACAGGAGTACACGGAAATCTTTCTCTTTTGATTGGTTATACTTAAGTTTCATGACTGGTCACGAGTCATTCTTATCTCCAGTGTGAATCCCCCTTAATGAATGGTATATAATTTATAATTGATGTTATTATATCTCATTGAATTATTTGAAAATAAATACAGTATATAAAAATATCTCATAACATGTTACGTGTGTTACATTTTTTAATTATCTAGTAAGGTGTACTGGATTATTTGCATACTTTATTGTATGCTTAACCAAACCATGGCTTACCAAATGTAGTGGAAGCTTAGAAATGGAAACTTTTAGTTATATTATGTTATGTGTGTTACAAACGAAAAGTAACATTTCATTTGCAAAGTTGGTCACAACTATATTATCCAGAATTAACATTTTTGGTGTTTTTCTTCACATTAGGCATTAATACTTATATAATGACAAGACCAATTTTTGTAAACATCAATTTCTTATCATTTCCAGCCAAATTCAAAATATAGGCAATTTTCATTGTGATAACTGCAATATTAGGGCAAACTTTGAAGTCAAATATTTTCAATATAACATGGAATGACAAAGAAACAATCACTGTTCTAGAAAATTTGATCTTCTATGTATATTATATAAAACATATATTTGTATACAATATGGATGAACATAATTTAATTGGCAAATGAAGTAGTGGTCTTAAATGTAACACACGTAACGTCACTCACGTAACGGGAGTCTCTCGCATTTTTGGTCTACTACTTTAGTCAGAATTGGTTTTATTCCTTGCCACAACTATGTTATTTATCATTTTAGATATCTAATTATATCGGATAGTCACTGCTCTGCATTACTAATACTCTTGATTTTCATGAAATTTAAATTACATTATTTGTCCAATTTTGGGTGCATTTCATGTGTAACACACGTAACACTATTTTAAATGGTTACTGAGAATCTAATATTTACTTTTGTTCAATTTTATTTCACATACACAACATGGAATAACCAAATAATTATACAGAAACTATAAGTTATTGTTTGTGAAGTGTTTTCTAATAAAATTTGCATGATGAACTTCAAAATTCGTATCAGGATGAAACACACGTAACATGGAATGGACCTACAGTATGTTGTATTTTGTAGTTAGGGAGGGATGGTTACATACTGTAGGTCTTTAGATTATTACTGGATAGCTACAGTACTCGTACTCGAGTACACGTCATGTGGAAATAAAAAGGCTCTACAGTATCTCAAATTTTTGAAAAAATTAGAGTATTCATTTCATGTGAAAGCCTATAATGCAATATAATATAATTCTGCATCAGATGATATAATTTTTGATAATGGGTTTTTATTAAAATTATCACATTTAAATCATTTGATTTAAATGAAATGCAGAAAATTCAATAAAACTGTGATTGAAATTAGAATATTGACGAATTCCAAGATAGCTCCTTTTTAATGAATTCATTAAAAAGGCTATCTTAGAACTTCTATATGGTATCCTAAGATAGCGCCTTTCTAATAGTTTCTGAGATAGCGCCTTTATAATGAATTCTTTTGAAAGGCGCTATCTCAGTTATCCTTATACAGTTTTAGTTTTTAGTTTAGTATTATTGTTTTCAATTTTTTACGAATTTTGCATAATGACTTTTGTTGTCCACAGAATGACTTTGTATGTATGCATTTCCTCAAACTGTCAGACCGTGGATTTCACCATGCTTGTGCCAAAACACGGTCAAAATTTTGTAGATTTCTGGACTACCAGATAGTTTACAATTAGTTCAATTAGTTCTCGAGTTGGACACCCTAAAGACACAATACCTGCTACGATAACATCATTGATACTGACACCATTTAATTCCTCAGACAATTGGAAGCCAACCCCATTGTAAATTCTAATTAGTGGTTGCAGTTTGTCGAGGTGGTAAAGTTGGTTGGACGAATCCAAGTTGGAGGTTGGGCGGATCAAAGTTGGTTGGACGGATCCAAGTTGGATGTTGGACGGATCCAAGTTGGATGTTGGAGGGATCCAAGTTGGATGTTGGACGGATTCAATTTGGATGTTGGGCGGATCCAAGTTGGATGTTGGACGGATCCAAGTTGGATGTTGGAGGGATCCAAGTTGGATGTTGGACGGATCCAAGTTGGATGTTGGACGGATCCAATTTGGATGTTGGACGGATCCAAGTTGGATGTTGGACGGATCCAAGTTGGATGTTGGACGGATCCAAGTTGGATGTTGGACGGATCCAAGTTGGATGTTGGACGGATCCAAGTTGGTTGTTGGACGGATCCAATTTGGATGTTGGACGGATCCATGTTGGATGTTGGACGGATCCAAGTTGGATGTTGGAGGGATCCAAGTTGGATGTTGGACGGATCCAAGTTGGATGTTGGACGGATCCAAGTTGGATGTTGGACGGATCCAAGTTGGATGTTGGACGGATCCAATTTGGTTGGACGGATCCAAATTGGTTGTTGGACAGATCCAAGTTGGATGTTGGACGGATCCAAGTTGGGTTGGACGGATCCAAATTGGATGTTGGACGGATCCAAGTTGGATGTTGGGCGGATCCAATTTGGTTGGACGGATCCAAATTGGTTGTTGGACAGATCCAAGTTGGATGTTGGGCGGATCAAAGTTGGTTGGACGGATCCAAATTGGATGTTGGACGGATCCAAGTTGGATGTTGGACGGATCCAATTTGGTTGGAAGGATCCAAATTGGTTGTTGGACAGATCCAAGTTGGATGTTGGGCGGATCAAAGTTGGTTAGACGGATCCAAATTGGATGTTGGACGGATCCAAGTTGGATGTTGGACGGATCCAAGTTGGATGTGGGACGGATCCAAGTTGGATGTTGGACGGATCCAAGTTGGATGTTGGTCGGATCCAAGTTGATGGACGGATCCAAGTTGAATGTTGGACGGATCCAAGTTGGATGTTGGACGGATCCAAGTTGGATGTTGGACGGATCCAAGTTGGATGTTGGACGGATCCAAGTTGGATGTTGGACAGATCCAAGTTGGATGTTGGGCGGATCAAAGTTGGTTGGACGGATCCAAGTTGGATATCTATTGGACATGCTTTCTGCAAAATTTCGCTGTATTTCATTTAGAATTGTAGGAGAAGATACATTTCTTACAAACGTAGTGTTTTTTTTTATCATACAATATACTATTGTGTAGCTTGCCCAATGTTTAGTTTTTCGTTATTAGGCTGCCCTGCATATAAGCATAATTTATTACAACAATACTATTTGTATTGTATTGTATTGTACAGACAGTACTTTGCCCAATGCTTTTTAGTTTTTTTAGATTTTTTAGTATTCCGTTATTATAGGCTCCCATGCATAGGCGCGTAATTTATTACAACAATATTGATAACAATGGATTCGTCCATTATTGCCAGCTCTGCTGGCAAGCTTGTTTAATTATGTATCAAAAGTAGATAAAAATTATATGCCTGAAATATTAATTAATGTGCCAAAAATGTTATTTTACCGGTGTGCCAGAAAATTTAATGTTGTGTCGGGAATCATTAAGTTATCAGCAAGGCTCAAAAAATATTTAGTTGCTATCCTTAGATAAATTAAATATGTGCCATTTGTTCCACAATTTATATATATATGATGAGCCTCCATGGGGCTGCGGCTGGAGGGAAGACCTCTGATGAAGGTCTGGCCACGTTCGCAACCATGTCCGTTTGCGCATTTCGCCCGTTTTGAGTGTCTTCAGCGGATTATTATAGGCCTACTGTTCATTAAATATTAAACATTAAAATAAACAAATTAAATAAAATTCAAAGTAAATTTACAAATGTACTAAGTCCCTGCTTTCCAATCACACTATTGTTTAGCCCCGGTAATGTAGTCCTGCGGTATTGAAGCGGAAAGCCAGCGGTGTTCGCGCTTTCAGACCTTTGGCAGTTTAACCCGCCAAATTAGAATGTCTTCTAGATAATAAATCACTTTTAGTCTATGACAAGTATTTTATTCACTACACTAGTCGAAACCAATCTGTGCGCGATCATTCACCCGCTGGATATTCCCGGGAGATTGGGTTCGACGGTTTAATTTTATTGCTATGTAAGCCTAATGTATTATTCGACTGACAGTATTATATAATCTCTGACAATATTATTCACCTTCGGGGAATATTAACAGTTCCTTTAGGACGTGGCGCTTTATCTATATAAACAGAGTTATGACTTAAACTACTCACAACGATATGGCTTAATTATAATTCACATATATGGCGCATTCTTTAGGAATTGCTTCTTTAACAGACTCACTCATACACAATGCTGCACAATACTGCACACTAATCTGCCAATCTTCACTGATTTTAGTCACATATAAAAGGAACACAGACTGACTCATGTAGGGTCTATCAAATAACATTAGATTCACTTCAAACCACTTTAACATAAGTCACAATCTTTATTGGTAACCTTTCTCTCTTACCTTCGGTATATCAAGAATATTGGGTTTTCGGGGGTTATTTCTCGTTATTCCAATATAATAATTCATCAACCAATATAATGAATAACCGACAACAAATAGCAGTATACAGTATCGATTGAGCAGGTAATTTTAGCAGTTTCAGCAGTTATTAAAAGCCGTGTGTCAGCAGTCAGTGTATTCCCAGATCAGTGATTCCATGAGTTTGATCGGTATGTCAGTTAAAGGATATATGCCCTTATAATTAAACCTACTAGTGTAAGACTAAAAACTGAAACACGGAGGTGCCAAAGCCGGTTCTTAGGCTCTGGTCAAAAACATAACACTGAACTACTGAGTTTCTGTATATACCTTCAACACAGAGACAACAAACGCTCTGATTGGTCAACCTGAACAACGAGAGAACAGAGAAACAAAGAAACGTCGACGTGGCAATATCAGCTGCTAGCCGTCGTCATGGTAGCGACACTGTTTTCAAGAGTATCGAGCTTTTACGTCACGGAATTACGGATTATGTCCTCTAAAGTACAAATACAGAAGAAATAGCTTTTATGTCCGCTAAAACACCAGTACAGCAAGGACACGGCCTTTTTATGCCTGGTAAACCAACTACAGAGTACTTTACGGGAAAAATAAGGAAAAATAACCGGACAATTCAGCAAAAGCTTTTACACCGCTCCCAGAAAATGGGATTTTCAGTCTATAAAATATAAAAATCACAGTTTCTAAAACCTAAAGATACTCTAAACAGTTAGTCTTTCTTACGCAGACGGCGTTTACGCAGTTTTTTGAGGCTAGCAAGAGTCTTTTTCTCTTTGGGGGGAGCCACTTTACTAGGAGGGCCATAACTCCTGGGTGAAGGGTGCAATATGATTGCATCAGAAGGTGTAGGTTTATGGTCGAGGTATCTGCCGTTTCGATATGCTTCTCCTCGAGCTGATTTTCCTCCGCTCGTAGCTGGCTACGTTCATCCAAAACTCTCGCAGAGAATAGGATCGTCCAAGTTCGATAACTTCTTAGAGATTCTGGATTTCCCAATCGAATTGAGATAAGGCCAATTCGTTTATCGATTGGACTTACTGTTATAACTTACGTTTATCTGAACAAACGCAGGTTTCTTTTTTGATCTTTATAGAATAGCGTTTAACTCGTTTCGTACAACGCTCTCCTTTACCTTGATGAGGGGTTGTATCGCGTTAAACGGGGACGACCATACGGTTGGATAGTGATATTAGGTGTCCGCGTCACAATCCGGCTAGGTAAGATGGGCGGCTAGCTAGAAATCACTGTCGGAGTGTTACCGATTAATTGTTAGGGTAGCACTAGATCTTTGAACAGTGAATACAGTCCGCGAGGATCCGCGACACCACCAGGATCGCAGGTCTGAGGTCCAACTAAGGAATGAGGAGGTTTGACCGAGTATTCCGGGACTCTGATCGTAGGTTTACTCCAGGATCGTTCGAGCCGAGTGAGCATAGGTGATACGTCAACAAGTTTCGGTTTACGTGGATGTTTATGTCTTTCCGTTTATTAGTTGGGTCTAGGGCATTTATCGTAATAATACCAAAGACGCACGTCTGGTAGGGTAAACGCGGGTGATATTTATTTGTTGTTACAATGCTTCTATCAAGAATTCCAAATATACGTTGGAGTTACCGCGTCCATTTGTTTCTTTAGTGTCTTTTCTTTCGAGTCGATTTCGAATAGAATTTTCGCATTCGAATTTCAATTTATGGTTCCGACTCCACTGGGCAGGATATATAGTCGACATAGTCCGTATTGTGTAAATCGATAGAATGACCAGTAGTTAAGAAGCCCATATACGTACCATTACGCTGCGTATATCGAGCAGCGAATTTTCTATAGTCCAACTCTCGCGAGAGCTGCACTTGGGACATTGTCGGTTCGATATAACGACCATCGTCCTCCGCAGCAGTTGGACTAACGTCGCCGCGTATTAAGCTATCAACAAACGCTTGCAAAAGTAGAGTATATCGCTCCCCGATACCAAGACCATCTTCTATCGACTCCGTCATATCTGCTATATATGAGTTTATCCATATTATAAGGAGTTTATATTTAGGCTAGCGAGCGTCGCTGCCTACTCCAATTAACCCCCGGACAGTACGAGATCCTCAGGGCCGATGTGTCGTCGCCGCTGTACTTTCGCCAACGACGTAGCCGCACAACGGCAACGACAACCGGCACAAGTCACTCGACTGTCCGTCCCAAAGGCTTAGATGTACTTCAGGTTTTCCTTGGAGAGTTAGGTTACTTTTACGATTGCGACTGGCTACTGTAAACACACCTTAGCAGTAACATTCACCTATAAACTCACAAATACCACACACACAACTTGTCACAAATTACACACATTCGGGCCATTTGTCCGTTAGTCAATGCCTTCCAGAATGTCACTGTATTAGTATGTATCCTTGGATACTAGCAGTGCGCTATTTATTCCCTATGCTATTCAATGGGACAAGCTTTCTATTGTTCTTTTAACTCAATTCTAATTCTAGCGTGGTTGTTGCTATGGTGACATTATGCAAAGCTAGCGGTAGAATTAGGGTAGTTCCAATGCATACAGATCTGGGATGTTATTTAATAGTATTCTTTAATAGTCAATGTTCTGTTTTATACATGACTTTATGAATTTTATCGGCTATTGACTATGTTTGGGAGACTTTCACACTCTCATACGCATGATAAGATAAATCTCCGCTCCCTTGATCTATTAATTAATGGAATTTTGGGAACTTTATAAATTGCGTAAAAATGGCAATTTATTAAATTCATTAAAAGGCATGAATTTAAATTTATTCCCTGAAATTTTATTATTTGATAATTAAATGGACATATTTTGATTCTAGAACATGTCTAGGGACACAAGATCCTTAATTCTATGACAATTGTCTTTTTAAGAATATCGGTAAATGCTACGATATCTTAATTGACTAGAATTGTTGAAGGATCTGAATTTTACAAATTTTGATTTATTAGATTTGCAAATATTAAATAATTAATATTTGAGATGGGCACCGATTTATTCCAGAACTTGTCTGGGGACGTTAACCACTGATTCTATAATTTGTCTTTCAAGTATATCGGTGGGTGCCACGATATCTTAATCGACTAGAATTACAGATGGTCAAAGGGTTTAACAGATTTATTTTGCGTTATACGCTACTGTTAAAGGGACATCACGCTACTATATGTATTATTTAATATACGGTATGAGAGCAATATCGCACGAAGCAATGTCAGTGTGAAGAGGCAAGTCGTTTCCAAGGTCTACCCAGAGCTTGGTTTAGCCGAGACACGAGGATCTGAACTTTGCATTCCTAATACTCTGCCTACCAATAATACTTGAATATAGTAGTGGCTTTATTGTACTTTAATAAGTACGGACATTTCATCTTACTGTAGTCACGTATTTATAATATGATACGGACAGTAAGGAAAGAGGAAAAGAATTATTTCTTGCCGTCGCATTAAATATAATATATACGTAATTAAGTAATAAACGCGAATATATATTGCACTAATCTACTAAATAATCGCTAAAATAACATTCTACTGAATAAAATTAAAGAAAACGATTATAATAAAATTACATAGTAATACATACAGAAATATAAAAATAATAAAATAATATAAAATAATAGAGTCACACACCCACTCCATATGTTGTTACGTTATGGAGTCCCTAGATGTTTGAAGGATTAGGGAGGTGGTCGTGGGAAGAGAATCTTGCCTTCCACAGTTTCCGGAGAGTCCTCCATTCCCTTCCGGTAAACACAAACGACCGACTGGGTGATTGAGTCGCTGCATCCCGAATACAATTCCAGGTTTCCTCTTCGTCCTGGAATAGTGACGATAGAAACATCGCTCAAAGTATATGACGGCGTCACAAAGCCGATTCCAGGAGCTATAGTGGTCCGTCGCTCTCTGCAGGAGAGGTGAGAGTCTCTGCGAGACGTCTGATGTTCCAGAGCTCCAATCGCTCTCTCTGATCTTCATGAAGGATCCACTCGCGGAGGGGAGGCCCAGATCCACGGCGTCGTCCCTGGCAACATGTAATACCGACAGATCTATCCCGGGTTCAAATAACTCCGATCCACCCGTCCGGGTTTCAGGTTCGACTTTCTCCGCTCCCTTGGCTGGTCTAATCTCAGTCGGAGTAAGATGGGGAGGCCATTCATTCTCCTTACTCAGGAAGTCGGGTTCACCTAACCGATCTATAGTATCTGTTAGTTCTTGAGGAGTTGCTCCTCTGGAAGCGATGTCCGTTGGATTAAACTTCTTGGGGCAATATCTCCATTGATCTACATTGGAGCTAAGATTGTCATTATCTGAGGAGTGTGGTGTTCCCTCAGTTGGGTCGTCTCCCTCACTAGTATCATCTTCCCATTCACTCACCTGGCAGACGCGATCTTGAAGCAGTCTTTCCCTGAGCGTTCTACGGGAAGGTCCAGTAAGGTACCAACCTACTCTAGTTCTTACCGCATAGGTCTGTAGTGGCTGCGGTTGAGCAGGTCGTTTCTCTAATGTCTCCAGCGCCTCATGCGCGTTTTGGCCGATGAGTATTTGCACTCCAGGATAATCAGTCTGGAATCGAGGTATGTTAAGATGTTGGATGCTCTCATCCTCGTCCCAATTATAAAGGTCTGCTTGAGTAGTAGCGAAGTTCTTTATAGCCACCATTTTCACTGACCTTATGCTATGTTCTCCTAGTTCGTCCTGGGGGGTGGACAACGCGCCTGCATAATAATCAGCTGTTACTGTAGATTTCCAAACTTGCATGATTCCTGACATGTTTAGCTTGGTTCGGAACTTGGGTTGTCCAGCAAAGATGACTTCGGCTAGTTCTTTATCGATGAATGTTCCTGTGCTACCGGAGTCCAGGAGGGCGTTCACTATATAGCTCTTCTGAGGTCCGTGGACCCGTAACTGGACTACAGGAAATTCTCGGATTCCTATATTGGAAGTTGGCGCTTTCCAAGATGGTTGTTGATCTGAAGTAGTTAGGGTGAGGTCGCTGTCTGTGTCTTTTTCATACACGAGTGCTCGATACACTGCGGTGGTGTTTATTAGGTAACAGGATTCGTTTTCGTCGGAGAACTCGTCCGTATAGAATCCTTCCATCTCAGATTGATCAGTGTCGTTCACATCACTGAATTGGACATGTAGTTCGGACTCACTTACCTGACTCGGGCTGTTTTGTTCGAATTCCGTGTGCAACAAGATATGATGTTTTGCGCCGCACTTTGCACACCTTGCGTCGGAGTTACAGGTTCGCCGTTGGTGTCCTCGTCTGAGGCAATTATAACACAACCGCTTATCCCACATGACTTCACGTCTATCCTCAAGTGATTTCCTCAGGAATTTATCACACGCATTTAAACGGTGGGGCCCGTCGCACAGCACACATTTCGGCTTGATGTTACTTACTTTAACCTGTGCTATGTGGTGCACACTTGTTCTTTCCTCGGGCTTTCTCACCTGAATTCTTTTAGGAGACGTAGGAAGGGTTTTTTGTACCGGTTCCCTTCTGTCATTGGGTCGAGACTCGGATTTACTTACCTGATCTTTAGGCATTTTATTGACATAATAAGATCTGTCAGTGTCTTTCCCGCTGTCCTCTCCTTGAGAAGTTTGGCTTTCACCGTCGTCGGTATAACATACTGGTGTTACCCTTCTCCTAGAAACGGGTTTCTCACTTACCTTGTTTTCCAATGTCTTCTCTCTGGACTGCCTTAGGAGCTGTAATTTCACTTCTCTATCTAAGAATGACAGGAGATCAGTCATGGTAGGGTCTCGTTGTTGTTGTTCCATCATATATAACACCTTCTTGTCCCAGCGTGTACCTACTCCACCCTTGGGCAAAGTAGATGCTAAGGCTCCTACAACCATAGAATTCTGGTATTCATGAGACTTACCTAACCAATCTAGTTGTCTACAGATCTCCTGAATCTCATCGGAAAACTCTATAATCCCGCTGCTAAGAAACTTTCGGGGCGCCATTAATTTCGCATATAAATACCTAGCTATGTTAGTCCTATTACCATACCTGATGTTTAGTGTATCCCAAACTTGTCTTAATCCATCTGGATGTCCAATAAATTTTAACGCCATTGACTTGGGAGATCCTTCCAAGCACTCGATGAGGAATCTAAGTTTCTCTCCATTAGATAGCACAGAGTTCTGTATGTTATCTTTGTAATATTCATTAAAAGGTAACCATTTCATCTCATCTCCATTGAACTTGACGATCTCTCCCACCTTTACCGCTTGCCGGGCTTCGGTTCTAGCCATTTGACGCGTAAAACTTTCTTGAGCCATCGTATTATTGAATATAGAATTATCGGTATATAAGTTTCTCGGATTATGATCAGGTCTATATGGAATATTATTATCAACAGGTTTATAATTACCCTTAATAGGGTTCACTATAGGAGTTTCTATTTCGCTAGCAGTATAGATGCGTGTAGGCTCCACACCTTGCGCATGGGATACTTCAGACCTAACGGGTTGACACATTGTTACAGGAGGTGGTGTTATACCCCTTTGTATGTTCACTAATTTATCGCATTCTAACGCGATACTTTGCTGCACCTTTTGCAACTCTAACCTACTTTCCCTTACTGTGCCCTTGAATTGCTGGACAGTCTCCTGCATCTGCCCGAGCAGGATATCCATCCCCCGCCGTCTCTCGTCCACCCATTCGACCGCCGAAGCGGGAGTCGCCAACGTTGTAGCGGGCGGACGAGGGACAACGGGCGACAAATTGTGAATATTTCGCTCGGGGTCCAGGACCTGAACTGTCTCTTGGGCAGTTCTGCGGGGCACAGGTAGCTTAGTGCTATGCAGAGGGAATTTAGAGGTAGTTTCAGGGAGCACATGTGCGTCTATCACCGAAGGGGTGATTTCAAGAACAGGCCTAATTATTTCAGGCTCATCTACTATAGTAGGGAGTCTTTCTATTTTAATTATTTGGTCTGCGGGCTCTGTACTACCTACTTTGGTGTTATTTAGTTGCCTTCTAACAGCTGGAGGCAAATCAGGCAATTTCTGCCGGTGGAATGTTCCTTTACGTCTGCTTAGACGAGATCTATTTCCTTTGCCTTCAGTATCGGTGGTATCGCCTTCTTCAGATGATGTATATCCCTGTCTTTTGGGAGTAGATCGATTCATCATCTGCATATTACTAGCTGTTAACTGTTTACTGAAGTCGTCTTGCTTCTCTTGAAGCGTTTCCAACTCCAGTTGGGCGATCTCTTCAGCCGCTCTCCGTTCTGCTTCTGCTGCTGCCGCTTTTGCCTCTGCCGCTGCCGCTTTTACCTCTGCCGCTGCTTCTGCTGCTTTTGCCTCTGCCTCTGCCTTTGCTACTGCCGCTTTTGCTTCTGCCGCTGCTTCTGCTGCTGCCGCTTTTGCCTCTGCCTCTGCTTTTGCTGCGGCCTTTCTGTCTTCTATACGTTTTTTCCTTACTTGTTCTTCTTGTTCTCTAACGATGCGGAGTTGTTCATCGAATTTAGCCTGGTTCGCAGCCCTCATTTCCACATCGATGGCATCCAACACAAGCTTGGTTCCTTCACTATTAGGGCTAAGTCCCTCTAACCTTCTCCTCAACTCGTCATCACCTAAAAAACGTTGATAGTCTGACAGATAGATGTCAATGGCATCCCTCTTATGCGGTTTCTCTGCCGTCGCTTCGCTTTCTTCTTGAGAAGAAGTGGCGTCGGTTGATTCTTCATAGGTTGTCCGCTCATCATAAACCTTATCCGCCATCTTCGCTCCGCGCTCGGGCGTCCGCTCAACAGTATCCGAACTACTGGAGCTGTCGGACCGCTGAGAAACAAGTTCCTGGCTCGCGGGTTGTTGCTGTTCCGCTGCTTCTTGGTCTCGCTTGACCTGAGGTCGAGTGCCTATGATAGACCTACGATGTTGGACCAGCCTCGGTTCTGTTATTACTACTGTAGGTATGACCTTGCTTACAGTAGGAGGGGACTTGGACTTTGGTCTCAGACGCTCTATACTCTTAGCTGAGTCCCAGATCTTTTTAAGACCCTGTCTAACACTCATTCTAGCACTTTCTAAGAGGCTATCTGACAATGTTTGTTGTGAGTCAGACATGTTTGATTGTACAGTTGAATGCCTACTGCTATATTACAGTCTAAGCAAGTCTAGTAATTCAGTATTAACTGCTAGCCTAGTAATTAATTACCGATCCTGCTACTCAGTGTAGCGTGATATATATAATATATTAGAATACCGGTATGCTTATAGTATATATAAGTATTATTACAGACTAGGTTTATCACAGAATACCGGTATAATTTTAGCACAAATATATATAAATATATAATAGGCCTATCGGGAATACCGGTATACAGCTTACAGTTTGTAGTATATATAAGTCTGTAAGTATAATTCTGGACTAGAATTAATTATAAAGAACCGGTATAATTTCAGCCTAAATTTATAGAAATAAAGATAATAGGCCTATCGTAAATACCGGTATGTCAATTACTTTAAATAATCGAATTTCTGAATTTTTTGGTTACTTGGTTACTTTACTTACTTTATTACCGTTATTTAAGCAGTAGTCCAACTGATATTGAGACCTAATGGTTGTATGGTAGGCCTACTATTTATAAATCGTTAGATTTGATTTATAATATATATATACCCGTTTTAATGGGTTTTGTCAATGTTTGAAATAAATGTTATTATTTCTGGGGGTAATCACTACACAAAGCGGTACGCTTTCAGTGAAGTGTTACGTACAGGACACTAAAACAAATAATTCTAATTTACCTAAGTTACTTAATACTACAAATTACGTACAATTCGGGTGAGATTACAATCTCTAAATAAACACAAAATTTACAAAACACAAATACGAATTTTTAGGGTAATTTTACAAGAAGTCTACAAACCAGCCTAACAAAGGGTTAGAAAACCGGTTATTACAACGGACAGGGTACTACGGTATTTGAAATAATAAGTAGTAGTAAATACACTGCGTTGTCTAGATAGGAAAATACCACCGCCTGACGACCTATAGCCGTATCGCTATAGGTACTACGTTATGTATCACGGAGTGTTCCTACCTAGAAGTTAATAGAGCTAATCGAACGTGCCTATTAACCACTTTACACCACAAATGTAATGCCTACACTAATTACTTTCGGAAAGCACTGTACACTAAACCCTAAATTAGGTACGAGTACTTGTACAACATATAATCAGTAGTTAAATATACTTGAACAGCTAAAAGAACCACGGCATCTGCTGGAGTGACCGATGCACAAAATCACCAGTCTTTACCTACGCCGAGCAGCCCGTGTAGTACCGGGGTTAATTTAACTATAGCGGTATGTATAACAAACACAATTACTGTAGGAACAAACTTGGGGAATGAATGTTGCGGATAATCGCATAAACTCTGAATAATAAATATTACGCTACGCGTACAAACTACTCAAACAAAATACAGACTGAACACTGACAGACTACTATCAAGCCTAAACAAACTACGGTATATGCAGACTCCGAAATGATTAGGGAGTATGCGCTCTAACCCAGTAGTGCGACTTATTCTTTAGTTGGGGGTTTACCTTACAGCGTTCGCTGCCCCTACTTCCTAACCGTACTTAATCGGACAAGATGATCTACACACACGGCAATCCGTTCAGACCTAATAACAGCCAGACAACTATCCAGCCTACAAATTATCTAAATAAAATTATACGCTACCCGTACAGACTTACACAAACAAAGTACAGACTAAACGATGGCAGACTACTCTCAAGCCTAAATAAACTACAGGACATGCAGACTCCGAAATGATTAGGGAGTATGCGCTCTAACCCAGTAGTGCGACTTATTCTTTAGTTGGGGGTTTACCTTACAGCGTTCGCTGCCCCTACTTCCTAACCGTACTTAATCGGACAGGTGATCTACACACACTGCAATTCGTTCGGACTTAACAGCAATCAGACAACAGCTCAGCCTACAAATCGTCTGTACAATCTGATCAGGTTTACACGCCTTCTGTTCAATACTGGCCTACAAACAAATAAAACTGACAGAAATAAGTAAACCCAATAAAGGAACAAGGGGTGACAGTCCCTAATCTCTTAAACAGCCTACCGGTATACAACAATCAAATCGAATAATACTAATGTACTTATACGGAAGTACCGGTTAGGACAGTTAGGCCTACGGACCTACAGATGTACCGTTCAGGTTTACCGGTTGACCGGTACTTTCAACTTTATTGCTTACTGCAACAAAGAAGCTATATCCTTTAATGTTCGCGCTTTCAGACCTTTGGCAGTTTAACCCGCCAAATTAGAGATGTCTTCTAGATAATAAATCACTTTTAGTCTATGACAAGTATTTAATTCACTACACTAGTCGAAACCAATCTGTGCGCGATCATTCACCCGCTGGATATTCCCGGGAGATTGGGTTCGACGGTTTAATCTTATTGCTATGTAAGCCTAATGTATTATTCGACTGACAGTATTATATAATCTCTGACAATATTATTCACCTTCGGGGAATATTAACAGTTCCTTTAGGACGTGGCGCTTTATCTATATAAACAGAGTTATGACTTAAACTACTCACAACGATATGGCTTAATTATAATTCACATATATGGCGCATTCTTTAGGAATTGCTTCTTTAACAGACTCACTCATACACAATGCTGCACAATACTGCACACTAATCTGCCAATCTTCACTGATTTTAGTCACATATAAAAGGAACACAGACTGACTCATGTAGGGTCTATCAAATAACATTAGATTCACTTCAAACCACTTTAACATAAGTCACAATCTTTATTGGTAACCTTTCTCTCTTACCTTCGGTATATCAAGAATATTGGGTTTTCGGGGGTTATTTCTCGTTATTCCAATATAATAATTCATCAACCAATATAATGAATAACCGACAACAAATAGCAGTATACAGTATCGATTGAGCAGGTAATTTTAGCAGTTTCAGCAGTTATTAAAAGCCGTGTGTCAGCAGTCAGTGTATTCCCAGATCAGTGATTCCATGAGTTTGATCGGTATGTCAGTTAAAGGATATATGCCCTTATAATTAAACCTACTAGTGTAAGACTAAAAACTGAAAACACGGAGGTGCCAAAAGCCGGTTCTTAGGCTCTGGGCAAAAACATAACACTGAACTACTGAGTTTCTGTATATACCTCCAACACAGAGACAACAAACGCTCTGATTGGTCAACCTGAACAACGAGAGAACAGAGAAACAAAGAAACGTCGACGTGGCAATATCAGCTGCTAGCCGTCGTCATGGTAGCGACACTGTTTTCAAGAGTATCGAGCTTTTACGTCACGGAATTACGGATTATGTCCTCTAAAGTACAAATACAGAAGAAATAGCTTTTATGTCCGCTAAAACACCAGTACAGCAAGGACACGGCCTTTTTATGCCTGGTAAACCAACTACAGAGTACTTTACGGGAAAAATAAGGAAAAATAACCGGACAATTCAGCAAAAGCTTTTACAAGCGGTACACTACCCGGAGCCCGTGCACACCCAACGGTACCGTTGCGGTAACTGATTGTCTATCTGTAGACTGTGAATTCAACTGGAAATTACATTAATTGTTTTAACATTGTTTAAATGGGCTGCGGTAAACCGCGCGGTTTAGCCCACAACTACTGTACCTTTTGGGTCGTTCACAGTCAGCGGTATACCGCTGGCCCTGCGGTACACCGCGCGGTGTAGGCCTACCGTTCCGTTGGATGTGAACGGGCTTAGTTAAGCAATGCTACAGCCGTCAAGCTTTGCATGTTACCAAATTTCTTATTTTCTTCATTTTGTACATACTAAATATTATTATGTATAAATCAATATTATTATTTAACCCTATTTGGCCCGGGGGGGGGGGGGGGGGGGGGTCATTTTATAAATTCTTTTGTAATTCATGTGTATCTTTGAGTCAGGTATGTTAGAAAAACCAGGGTTTCGTGACTTTTCCTAAAATTTAATGGGCTATCCGACAGAACAAACGCCATTCACATGGCGATGTTAGTTTTCGTGCTGTGGTCCCTTTCTCGCATCAATCTCAGTATTTTTCGTGCTAAAATTTTCAAGAGTTTTTATAATTCACTAAAATTAGTTTATTTGCGGTATATAGCGGTTTTTTAGACACTGATCACGATTATAGAACTCAAATATAACATTCGAGAAAATTGTTGGTAATTTTGAATGTGCCCTCTGGGGCACGAAAAAACATGTACCTGTAGTGTGTACAAGTTTGATAATGAAAAATCACCACAAAATCAAAATGATTTTATGACCTTATAGGTTTTTTGGGACGCTGATCTCGAATATGACACTCAACATTATCGTATCATCCAACCAAATTCGATTCATGCCGTTTGAAATATTATGCTACTTATTTTTCGTCCCACCAGACAAGCACCAAAAATGATAGTTGCTGTAAAAGCTTTTGTGGGATAACTGATACGTTTGCCTTTGCTGGCCAGTTCCCCCCCGGTCGCTAGAATACTCTCAAAGGGATTTATAACTAAAATAGTGCAAGCTACCAGCTTATTGGCTGATGTGCTGTACGGAGATATCTGGGCTCAGTTTAATCGGCCAACCAGCTTAGGGAGGTTGCCTCTGCCCTGCTGTCCGTGTCGGCCAATAGAATTTGAGTGGGCGTTGATTTCGACCTATCCCAGAGCTACTGAACTGAATTTCCTATCTCTATGCTCATCCTCTGTGTTGAACGGGAGCTTCGTGGAATAAGGGTAGTTGGTATCCTCGTATAGTTATTCTAGTCATATGATTCTTCATATGATTCTGTTGTTATGTTCCCATTTTTCGCCATAACACCGGCTTTTGGGAAGAACTCCAGTAAAACTGCTTAAATTATCGAAAGTATAACTGTTACCTTACTTAATAAGTCTCAATCATTTAATTTAACTGCACTAATCATATTGTTTGTACTGTTATTTACCGTCAGTTATTAATTGTATCTATTTGTTGATGAAATATTGCCCTTTGGAGAATACGGATAAATCACCCAAATTTCCCAATTTTCTTGATACACTACAGGTTAGAGAGACGGGCTATATATAACAATTGCGATTTATATTAATGTGGTGTGTATTGAATCTAATGTTATTTAGCAGACCCTACATGAGTCAATTGCTGCTCTCTTTATGTGTGATCAAATATACTGACGGTCGGCAGAATAGTGTGCATGATTGTGATTGGTAACAAAGTATTTCCTAAAGAATACGCCTTATACTTTAATCATAAGCGGTATCGTTGCGTTTAGTATAAGTCCTAGTTCTGTTTAAATAGATAGAGCGCCACGTCCTAAAGGAACTGTTAATATTTCCCGAAAGCCAATAATATCTGTCAGAAATTAATTATTAACGATCTATCGAATAATACAGTAGGTTTACACTGCAACCTTACACTGCAATAATAAAATTTAAGCATCCGAATTCAGCCTCCCGGGTGTAGATCCATCGGGTGAATGATCGCGCATGGGCTGACTTCGGCTAATGTTTTGTGTATTAGCATAAAATATTGTCGTATGCTAAAGGTGTTTTAATTAACTAAAAGACATATAAATTTTGGCAGGTTAAACTGCTAAAGGTCTTCAAAAGCGCGAACAGTAACAGTTAACGATCTTATTGCAGTAGGCAATAAGGTTGCAAAATACCGTAGTGACCGGTAAACCAGAACCGGTACTTCTGTAGGTCAGTAGGCCCAACTGCCAGAACCGGTACTGCTGTAGGTCCGTAGGTCCAACTGCCAGAACCGGTACTTCTGTAGGTCTGTAGGCCCAACTGTCCTAACCGGTACTGCTGTATAAGTACATTAGTATTATTCGATTTTGATTATTGTATACCGGTAGGCTGTTTAAGAGATTAGGGACTGTACACCCCTTGTTTCTTTTGGAGCTTACTTATTTCTGTCGGTTTTATTTCCAAGTAAGTTAATATTGAGCTGAAGACGTGTAAGTCTGCTCAGATTGTTCAAATAATTGTAGGCTGAACTGCTGTCTGACTGTTGTTGGGTTTGGAGAGATTACGGCGTGTGTAGAGTTTGTCTGATAAAGTGCCGTTAGTAAGTTGGGGCAGCCATATGCGGTAAGGTCAATCCCCTCTTAAAGAATAAGTCGTACTACCGTGTTAGAACGCATACTAACTAACTGTTTCAGAATCTGCATATACTGTAGTTTATTTAGGCTTGATCGTAGTCTGCCAGTGTTTTAGCCTGTGTTTGTTTGTGTGGTCTGTTCAGGTACCGTAATAGTTATTACTCAGATATTTTGTAGGCTGGATTGTTGTCTAGCTATTCTTAGGTCTGAAGGGATTGCTGCGTGTGTAGAGTTGGTCTGATAAAGTGCCGTTAGTAAGTTGGGGCAGCCATATGCTGTAAGGTCAATCCCCTCTTAAAGAATAAGTCGTACTACCGTGTTAGAACGCATACTAACTAACTGTTTCAGAATCTGCACATACTGTAGTTTGTTTAGGCTTGATAGTAGTCTGCCAGCGTTTGGTTTGTATTCTGTTTGAGTATTCTGTACGGGTAGCGTAATATTTATTATTCAGAGTTTATGTGATTATTCGCAACATTCATGTCCCCAAGTTTATTCCTACAGTAATTGTGCTTGTTATACATACCGTTATAGTTAAATTAACCCCGGTACTACACGGGCTGCTTGGCGTAGGACAAGACTGGTGACTTTGTGCTCTGGTCACTCCAGCAGATGCCGTGGTTCCTTTAACTGTTCAAGTATATTTAACTACTGATTATTTGTTATACCGGTACTTGTACCTAATTTAGGGTTTAGTGTACAGTGCTTTCCGAAGTAATTAGTGTAGGCAGTATATTTGTGTTGTAAAGTGGTTGATAGGCACATTCGTTAGCTCTATTAGCTTCTGGGTAGGAACAATCCGTGATACATAACGTAGTACCTATAGCGATACGGTTATAGGTCGTCAGGCAGTGGTATTTTCCTATCTGGACAGTACAATATATTTACTACTACTTATTATTTCAAATACCGTAGTACCCTGTCCGTTGTAATAACCAGAATTCTAACCCTTTGTTAGGCTGGTTTGTAAACTTCCTGTAAAATTACCCTAAAAATTTCGTACGTAATATTTTGTTGTGTTTAATTAGAGAATTAATCTCACCAGTATAGTAAGTAATTTGTAGTATTAAGTAACTTAGGTAAATTAGAATTATCAGTTTTAGTGTCAAATAAATAGCACTTCACTGAGAGCGCACAGCTTCTGTGTAGTGACTCCCCCAGAAATAATAACATTTATTTCAAATATTGACAAAAACCCATTTAAACGAAAGTTTAAATGATAGGATAACTGAAAGGACTTATTATCTAACACATCATTATGTTCCCAAACCCGGTAAATCCCATGAAGTACGGGTCGTATTTGATGGCTCCGCCCTATATATGGGCCAATCCCTTAATTCCGAGTTGTTACCAGGACCCAACTTGCTTCAATCTTTGTTGGGAATACTGTTAAGATTAAGACAATATTCCATCGCGTTCGCCTCCGATATAGAAGGAATGTTCCTACAAGTCAAGGCGTTGGATCGTGATAGAGACAGCCTAAGATTCCTGTGGTGGCCTGAAGGAGATCTCAACCAGAAACCGGTAGAGTACTGGATGACCATCCAGGCTTTTGGGATTATATCAAGCCCTTCAAACGCCTGCTCAGTGGTTCGTACCACTGCGGATGACAACCGGGATGCCTTCTCCAAAGAGGTGATAGATAACATCAAACGAGACATATACATGGACGACAATTTAAAGTCCCTTCCATCAGTAAAAGAAGCCATTGATGTCGCGAAAGGAACGGTGGAGTGTTTGAAAAGAGGTGGATTTCGATTGACGAAGTTCACCAGCAACTCCCGTGAGTTTCTGGAAGCAATATCTGTGGAAGACCGGGGATCAAAAGACCTCGACTTAATACATGACGATCTTCCGGAAACCAAGACGCTTGGCTTGAAGTGGGACACAGAAAGAGACATCCTGTTTTTTCAGTTAAAACAGCGAGATAATCCAGTACGGACCAAACGGATTTGTTTAAGTATTCTGAGCACTTATTTCGATCCCTTGGGATTTATTAGCCCAGTTATATTGATTGCTCGGAGTTTAGTACAACAAATGTGGCTTGAAAACCACTCGTGGGATGATCCACGCAAGGGAGAACTATTAAAGAAATGGATGAAATGGGAGGACTCACTACCTGCCATCGAGAACTTTATAATTTCCCGTTCATATTTTGGTCATGTTCTCCCTACGTATTCCTATCAACTCCATGTATTTGGAGATGCCAGCGATATGGGAATCGGTATAGTAGCATACCTGCGAGTCGAAACTCCGGATGGAATCAAAGTTGCCTTGGTTACCTCTAAGGCATTGATTAACAACAAGCTTAAGGTTCCTCGGGCGGAGTTAAAAGCAGCTTTATACGCTACAGCTATCGGACGGAATGTAACAGAACAGATCGATTATCCACTGGAGAAAACTGTTTATTGGACCGACGCTTTACTTGTATTGGAATATATAACGAATGAAGTCTGTCAGTTCAGCGTCTTTGTTACTAACAGAGTGGCCATTATTCTTAGTCGCACAACGATAGATCAATGGAGACATTGCCCTGGTACGATTAACCCAGCTGACATCGCCTCCAGGGGAGCAACTCCACAGGAACTGATAGATACCCCTGACTGGTTGGGTGGACCCGACTTCCTGAGCAAGGAAGAGGATGAATGGCCTCCTCACCTTACTACGGCTGAGATTAGACAAGCCAAGGGAGCGGAGAAAGTCAAACCCAAAATTCGGACAAGTAAATCGAAGTTATTTAAACCGACAATCGATCTATCTGTATTACATACTGCCGAAAACGATACTTCGGATCCACAATCCCTCGCCACAAACAAATCTGTTGTGGAAATTAGAGACAGAGATTGGAAATCTGAGATACCAGACGTCTCGCAAGGAATCTCACCCCTGCTGCAGAGAGCACTGCATCATTACAGTTCCTGGAATCGTCTCTGTAAAGCCGTCACATACTTAAAGAGATGTTTTCACCATCACTACTCCAGGACACAGACCACTAGTGATCCTGCTCCAGTGACATCTGCGCAAGTTCATGTTATTAAAGATCTACCTAAGTACAAGATATCAGACCGGTTTCTAAAGGAGCAGGAGCATATCAGGAGCTACCAGGAGCTACCAGGAGCTACCAGGAGCATGAAGAAACTAATAAGCAGCTACTGAGACTCCTACAATGCTATGAGGATTCCGATAGGTATTTTCTGCTATTAAGAAATCCGCAGATGCGCTTAAGGGATCGCTTCTCTAGCACAATGATAGATGGGTTAATACGTGTTGGAGGAAGGCTTACAAACGCCCCATTATCCTTTGATACTAAATTCCCTATACTCATTAGTAATCTTGAAGTACAAATCAAGATGATTGTAGATGTTCACAGTAAACTGTATCATGCTGGTAGAGAACGAGTTCTTAGCGAAATTCGAACCCGCTATTATTTTCATAAACCACGTAGAGCTCTGAATCAAGTTCTTAGGAACTGCATACCTTGTAGGAAAGTATTCAGTAGGCCTTTAACACAGCGAGAGGCAGAATTACCTAGGGAACGAGTAAGCTTTTATGAACCACCCTTTACTAATACTGGTGTGGATTTATTTGGCCCTATTGAAGTGTATCGTGCTAGAACTATAATCAAGAGATGGTGTGTAATCTTTGTCTGCATGACTTGTAGAGCTATCCATCTCGATATGGTGAACGATCTATCTACTAACAGCTTCGTCTTATGTTTACGACGACAGATCGCTCGTTTCGGCACTAGCAATACGATGAGATCCGATAAGGGAACGAACTTCATTGGTGCCAACAACGAAATTCAGGCTTACGTAAAGGACTGGAATCAAAGACAGGTGGACGACCAGCTACGGATAACGGCGTCTAGCTGGACCTTTAACGCCGCCGACGCCCCTTGGTGGGGAGGAAGTTGGGAGAGATTAATTCGAAGTGTCAAGACCGCATTTCACTTTATAGTGCCATGCCGCGCATATCTCACCGACGAACTTCTACGGACGTTAATGGAAGAAATCGCTGCCTATCTTAACGAGAGACCGCTTATGCCAGTCTCATCGAGTCTCGACTCCCTGGAAGCGCTAACACCCGCGCACTTCCTACTTAAGAAACCTGTAGCCATGCTCCCACAATCCGAGATTGCCGATGGAGATGAATACTGTCGTCGAACTTGGCAGCTTATGCAGTTGCTATCCCGTCGTTTCGCTGACCATTTTGAGAAACATTATCTGCCCACGCTACAACTTCGAACTAAGTGGTTTGCGCAGCAGGAAAATGTCAGCGCCGGAGACATGGTCCTTATTGTAGATCCGGACCTCCCACGTAGACGGTGGCAGATCGGTCGTATCATCGAGACGCACATCTCGGAGGATGGTTTAGTGCGTTCAGTAGAACTCATCGTTATGCGGCGTAACTTCAAGAAGCCCGGGATAATCTTTGAGACGCAACAACTCAATCGCCCAGTTGGTCGTTTATGTTTACTGGAAAGAGACAGAGAACTCTCTGGAAACTATGGAAGACAAGACACTCTTCCCACGACCACCTCCCTAATTCCTCAAACATCTAGGGACTCCCAAACGTGATACGTCTGGAGTGGGTGTATGACTATATTATTTTATCTATTTTATTACATTTTATATGCGAACTTTATTATGTACTTTATTATAATCGTTTTTATTCAATTTTTATTTAGTAGAATGTTATTTTAGGGATTATTTAGTAGATTAGTGCAATATATTAGTGTTTATTACGTATTTAATTACTTATAATATATTTAGTGCGACGGCAAGAAATAATTATTTTTCTCTTTCCTTACTGTCCGTATTATATTATAAATGCGAGACTATAGTAAGATGACATGTCAGTACTTATTAAAGTACAATAAAGCCACTACTATATTTAAGTATTATTGGTAGGCAGAGTATTAGGAATGCAAAGTTCAGATCCTCGTGTCTCGGCTAAACCAAGCTCTGGGTAGACCTTGGAAACGACTTGCCTCTTCACACTGACATTGCTTCGTGCGATATTGCTCTTCTACCTTATATTAAATAATACATATAGTAGCGTGATGTCCCTCTAACAGTAGCGTAAAACGCAAATAAATCTGTTAAACCTTTTGACCATCTGTAATTCTAGTCGATTAAGATATCGCGGCACCCACCGATATACTTGAAAGACAAATTCTAGAATCAGTGGTTAACGTCCCCAGACAAGTTCTGGAATAAATCGGTGCCCATCCTAAATATTAATTTAATATTTATTAAAATCTGTAAA
>JAUCBJ010008857.1:72500-161069 GCA_032718475.1 Nemertoderma westbladi | reverse complement strand
CGTGCTGCGCGAAGGCCCCACGAACGTGTAACATTACGGCGTACGCACGATTGTTTGGGGTGATGTTTGGAGATTTATTAGTTACGTTAAAATCGATTCTGATTTATTATCATTTAGTTTTGATTGTTGTTCTGCGAATAATGAACCTCTGGGTGGCTACCGCCATGGGGCGCTATAATAAATCACAAATAAGTTCCTGAATAGTAAATAATTGGAGACCGATGGTGGAGCCTTGCTTTAATATTCTTTGAATTTAGGATGTCTCCAACACTTATAATTTATGCAGTAATTTTGCTGGAAATGTTGTTGATTAGAAAACGGGAATTTGTTACCCAGCACAGGTCTCAGGGATTCTTAGCCAGCGGGTATTCTTAGCCCGTGGGTATTCTTAACCCGTGGGTATTCTTAGCCCGCAAAACAATAACGTTTATTGTTTTGGTTCCCCCACTACGCCTCCCTCTGAAACCTTCTCCTTTACTAACCTGCTCCTTTAATGTGGGGCGAAAGAAAGCGAGCATACAGGTACCACTAACTCAAACGGCATTTTCAAGCCTGTCTTTTAATGGAAAATAATTATTTTAGAGTATAAGATATAAATAATTATACTTTCCTCTCTTCTTTGATTTATTCTTATTGGCGGTTTGGTTAAATTTCTTATTTATTTATTTAAATTTCTTTAAGTACCTATTTTAGGATAGAATTTCTCAATTTTAATCACGAATCATTCTGATAAAATAAATGTTATTTCTGATTATTTTATGTTTCACAATTCACAATAGATATTCACAATTTATGTGGTGGAATTAATTCCCATAACTACAACAATAGCTTCTACTTTTAGTTTCAGTACTGGTATTATAAAACTTAATTATTAATAATTACTAATCCGCTAGCAGATTTCGGGATTTGAAACTTGGACTCATTGATGGTGCTACTTATTATATTGAGTATTTTCCATGGAATCTCTGCAGGCATCAGAACTGTAGTCAGGTGAGGGAAAGGTGTGGGCGGCATTGAATGGGCTTTCCAGGTTTGGAAGTTACAGAGAATTAATCGGAAACAAAAGTAGTATATCAGAACTGTAAGATAAACATGCGGTGAGACAAAGTCAAGCTGTGAGATGACACCTGGATTCTCCGATTGATGTCTTTGCTGACAGAAATGAGTACCACCCGTATCTGTTTAATAATTTTCTTAATGCATTGAGTTTGTAATGGAGAGGATTTGGGTTACTCAGTACAGACTCTCACTGAACATGTCACCTTCCTGCGCCACGTGGGAATTTCGGCACGATTACAAGTGCGGACGGCGGTTGTAATGAAATCACATTGGGGATTCTGATACGGAATTGAATCACTCCATCCTACATCTAAATGTTGTTTTTCAAAGTAATTGAAAACGCCCCAGGTAGGCCAAAGAACTGCTAAAGCTTGAAATGTATCAGTTTCTCCCACATCAGCTCATTATTTACATGTAGTAATGTGATTGATTGGAGTTTGTAGTGCTGGAACCTAGTGAGTGGGCAGTGGGTTGTCCTTGTGACTCTTGTCTCTCAATTAACGCTGGTTCAGTTTGCAATTATCTAGTTCGATGAGATCGTCGACGTTTTCAGCCGAACTTATTGTTCGATGGGCGACTAGAGTGATCGATCAGGATCGCCGTCAAGTGCGGTCCCCCCAGAACTGTACTCCCCAGAGGAAACTCCAGTACTCATACTCTGCTTCAATCGTTTAGTTTCAGTCTTGACATCTACCGGTAGTGGCTAGTTTTTATTGTTGATCCACATGTAAGTCTCAGTAGTTACACTTGTATTACAATGTCTTGAAGGGAGTAAGTAACATTAAATCGCGGCAAAACATATATTTCACTTCCTAAACCGCGCTGTTTTAATATTTAGGGGGTGTAATAATTCACAAATTTATGATTATTTTCTCCCTCTACTGTATATGTACCTCTAGCGATTGGCTGGTATTGAAATCAGTTTAAGGCATGGGCATCCTTGAGTAGGCTTCCCAGGATTTGGAAGTCACCCAGAATTCATCGAAATCTTTAAGGTCCGATTATTTAGAGCAGCAGTAGTTCCAGTACTCCTCTATGGGAGTCCATGCTGGGCTCTAACTCCTGAGGACACCAAATATCTGGATGGCACATTCACAAGAATGCTACGCCGGGTTCATTGTGTCAAATACAATGCACACATCTCCAACCAGACACTATATAACATTAGAGGTGTCTCATTGGTTCCCCCAAACTTGACACTAGAACAAAGCCGCCTCTTCTGCGCAGGACATATGCGACTACTTGCTACTTATGACAACTTGCACTACTTCGCTGTATTTATCAACACCCCTAGCGATTAAATTAATTATTCATGTGATTGATAAGATTTATATATTTTCAAACAGGCCTTTCTACTCTACCTACTCTGCCTCTCTTAGTTGTATTCAGATAAATCATTACGGGGAAGATTTACGGACGTAGTTACTAACACCGTACTTGCCCGATCGAGTTGTGAATATAGGATGAGTGAGAGCCCCTTTGACGTCAGTTTGTAATTATTGCGCCTACAGAGAGCGACTAGCTTATTTCAGTAGCTAGCGCCCGATATATTTGTTAAGTCATCAAAACCTAGTAACATCACGATAATTAAAATTTCGCCTTACCGTAACATACACACACACACGCGTCTTAACACACGCTGTCGGCAGTATTGTTTTACTACTACTACTACTAGGATCGGCATGCTGCATTGCAGCTGCATTTTTAAGAATGCTGTGCCGGCTTGTCGACAAAATTGCGCCGCCACAACTCCCTATCACCCATGACATTTGCTAGATCATCCGCATCTTCAAGGCCAGTGTCCTTTAAGATGCGTCTCAAGAAAGTCATGGGCTGTCCACCATGCATATTCACTTCATGAGGCTGCCAAAGTACAAGATTATGCACTGGCTGGTCCTCACGGCGAAAGCAATGACCTTCAAAGCGGAGGTGATTTTGTTCTAGTGTCAAGCTTGGGGGAACCAATGAGACACCTCCAATGTTATATAGTGTCTGGTTGGAGATGTGTGCATTGTACTTGACACAGTGAAACCGGCGTAGCATTCATGTGAATGTGCCATTCAGAGATTTGGTGTCCTCGGCAGTTAGAGCCCAGCATGGACTCCCATAGAGGAGTACTGGAACTACTGCTGCTCTAAATAATCGGACCTTAAGTTTCCGATTAATTCTCGGTGACTTCCAAATCCTGGAAAGCCTATTCAAGGCTGCCCATGCTGACTTCCGGATCCATGATCCCAGGTAACATAAGTCGTCCACATGCTCAAGCATACCATCCTTTGAGCTTATGCTCATCCGATCAGAGACTTGCTGAGGACTTTCAAAGTTAACTGTCAAAATTTTGGTCTTTCTGGAGTTAATAAAAAGACCAACACTAGAAGCAGCATGTTCTAATGAGCTGATGAGCCGTTGGGCTCCCTCTAGTGATTCTGAGATTACTCCTAAGTCATCAGCAAAGTCTAGATCAGTAAGGTACTTGGCAGGATTTCCTCGACTTCTGGAACCAGTAGGTGGAGTTATCATCACCCCCTCATCATTATGATGATCTAAGGACATGCGTAGAACATAGTCAACCACAATTATGAACAAGAATGGTGCAAGTGTGTCTCCCTGGAGGACGCCCCATAACACTTCAAATGGTTCTGTGTCACCGTCAACAGTAGACACAAATGTTGTCGAACCATCATATACTGATCTGATTGCTGCCATAATTTCATCAGGAATCCCATATAATGAAAGTATGCTGAACATACGTGAGCGAGAGACTGAATCAAAGGCCTTGAAGAAGTCAACAAAGATAACAGCCAGATGCCTGTCTTTCTTTTTTGATAACTCTTCAATTATCCTTCTAAGTGCCAAAATGGGCTCTATGGTCCCAAGACCTTTACGGAACCCATTCTGATTTCCACGGAGCAGTCACTCAATGGGATCCCTGATGCGATTTAATAGAATTCTCTTGTATAGCTTTGCATGATGGGATATGTGCATAATATATGCATAATATGCATAATATGCATAATATGATACTATGATGGGATAGATGAGCTTTCACAGCCTTCACAAAGGAGATATCGCCAATGGGAATATATGGGAGTACATACTCAGACACTTTTACTTCTATAAAGTTATCAGGCAATACCCTGTCATTATTGAGGAGCTTTTCAAAGTGGGCCTTCTAACCATTGAGGCGATCGGCTGGTGATTCAGCCTTAACCTTGGTGGTTGGTTGGCTTTTCCGCCCAGTAAGCAAGTTGATCGATTCCCTTGCCTGGGATGATTGCCTGCTGTCGTCAGCATCATTGATGGCATCAACCTGTTGGTTTATTAGCTCCTGTAGATTAACAGCGTACTGCCTGTTCAGGGACCTAGATGCAGCCTTAACTGCATTCTTGGCCGCTGTAGTCTGTTTGAGTCGGGACTCTTTCTGCGCCTTGTAGAGGTCATTTCGGCACTTCTGAATTCAGAATTCATTGTTTTACGCTAGTGTTGTCAACCCACTGGCTCGTTATACCCATATAAATCACACCTAGGCAAGTCTACAGTAGTTTAGGTCCATTAGCGGTAGTTAGGATTCGCTACGAGGGGATTGTTTTCTCGCGAGTTTGGTCTGTATCTGTAGACTGTACTTCTGCCTCACCGGTTAGGGACCGGTCACCCTGATTGTCGAGTTAGCCCGGGCAATTGATTCGCCCAAATTTAGTGGAAGCCATCAGGCACCGATCTCGCCAGTAGTAGTTTGTGTACTTTTAGTATCTATTATTAGGCCCGGTTACGCTGGGATTTTGCAGTAGATATTGTACTGGATTGCATTGATGCATTGCATTGATTGGATTACAACAGTTACTGGATTTTACACGGCGATAAATCGATAACTAATGAGATCCCGCTGAGCCGTTTCAGATTTTAAATCTTCATTAAAATTAAATTATAGCTCTAGATGAAATAAAAAATAAAAAATCTGAAATCATTTTAAAAACGTAGGCTATGACCCCACCCCCCCCCCCCCCCCCTCCTCCATTAATAATGGTTGGTCGGTTGCTGTTGTCAGTTGTCGTCCTAGGCCGTATATAGTTGACACCCTGTAATTATTCTACTGTATATATCTCATATATTAAAAGCCGAACATTAGATGAATATTGATGTTTTAATGATTATGGGGTTTCTTTATAACTACTGTACGCGATTATTGTGTACCAGGAGTGGCTGATAGGCTTAGAATTCTTTCCCGCTATCATATACCGCCAGCAGATGTTCAATAATAAAGCCCCGATCACGGCTGTGACATCGTAAGTAAGACCAACAATAATTTACGATCGAATATATTTTATAAAACTATTATTATTTATATTTGGACTTTCTACCGCTATGCTATACCTTAAATAAGGTGTCTGACCAGTGATCGGGGTGGTTAAAAGAGGGTGAATTACATTTAATACATACGGGTGAATGAAAAGAGATTTGTAATTTTGAATTTTACATTTTATTTAAAAATCCGCTTTTTTCATTAATATTTTAAAAAAATGCTGGGATCGAACAGATGGCCTCCGGATAGATTTGGTCCACAGTGTAGAATTATGGGTGCCACACGAGAGGTAAATCAGCGGGATTCAAGGTGGTACGCATATATATCCATTGTTAACGCAAAGAAAGAGTACATAGATCTCCGGGAGGCGGTTATTTAAGAAGGTAACTCGTTTACGGATCCAATAGAGGACACATGATGTTTCAGTCCAAAGATGACATGGCCTGGTTGAAGAATATTAGATAGCTGATCTCACATGGTGGAATAATCGAGCACCAAGAAGTACAGCCAGTCGTAGTTCTAGAAATTTCTGTAAGTTCTAAAAGTTCCAGTAGAATGGGTAGAGTGGGTAGAGTGAGATTCTGAATTTCCCGATCGAACTGGGGTAAAGCTAATTCTTTTACCGCTTGGACTTGCTGCTGCAATTTACGTTTATCTAAGCAATCGTAGGTTCCTTTTCCGATCTTTTGTCGAATAGCGTCTAACGCGTTTCGTACAACGCTCTCCTCCACTTCGGTGACAGGTTGTATCGGGGTTAAACCGGGACGATTATATGGGTTGAACGGCGATATTAGATGTCCGCGTCCCAATCCGGCTAGGTAGGATGGGCGAATATCTAGAGAGCCCACAACCGGAGTGCCACCGACTAATTGTTCGGGTAACACTAGATCTTTGAACAATGAGTACAGTTCAGGAGGATCTGTCATACTATTAGGATCAAGAGTCTGCGGTCTCACCAGGGAATGAGGAGGTCTGACCGAGTATTCCGGAACTCTCATCATAGGTTTATTTAATGATCGTTTGAGTCGTGCGAGCGTGGGTGATACGTCGAATAAGTTTCGCTCGAAACTCCTGTAAGTATAGCGAGTAAAACTGTGTTTAGCGCAACGTCTCCGCGGATGTTTATGTCTTTCCGTTTGTTGGTTGGGTGTAGGGCATTCATCGCAATAATACCAAAGACGCACGTCTTGTAGGGGAAACGCTGGTGATCTTTCTCCAGTTTTACAATATTCCTCCATCTGTTCGAAGCTATCCGGTACAACAGGTAGCGGTCGATCGGCGGTAAGATACATCATAGTAAAATAGAGTCGTTTGAGTTCTATCATAGGGTTATGATGTATACCTTGAGGATATCGAGTTTCTAGATTTTGTTGACTGGCTACATTGAGATATGTTTCTCTCAAGAATTCCAAATATTCGTTGAAGTCACTGCGTTTATCCGGCTCTTCAACATCTTCTCTTTCGAGTCGGTTTCGAATAGAATTTTCATGTTCGATTCTCAGTTTATCATTCCGACTCCGCTGGGTATGATATTTAAATAGGATCATTTCCCTTTCGGTGTCTACATCGTCCGTATCGTGTAAATCAATAGGATGACCAGTAGTTAAGAAGTCCATATACGTACCATTACGATGCGTATAGCGAGCGGTGAATTTTCTATAGTCCAATTCACGCGTGAGCTGTTCCTTTGACATTGGCGGTTCGATATAACGGCCATCATCCTCCGTAGTATGTTGACTAGCGTCGCCGCTTATTAAACTATCAACAAACGCTTGCAATGGTAGGGTATATCGCTCCCTGATACCAAGATCATCTTCTATCAACTCAGTCATAGCTGCTATATGAGTTTATCGATATTATAATTAATAATAATTAGGCTAGCGGTCGTCGCTGCCTCCCCCTCAGTGCCCCCGGACAGCGCAAGATCCTCAGCGCTGATGTACTGTCGTCACTGTGCCTCTCGCCAACGTAGTAGCTACACAACGACAACAATAACCAGCACGAGTCACTCCACTGTCCGTCCCAAGGGCTTAGATTTACTGGAGGTTCTTGCTACAGAGGCAGGATAACTTTCACAACTGCGACTCGCTACTGTAAACACACTTTAGTAGTAACATTCACCTATAAATATACAAATTCCACACTCCTGTCACAATTTGTACAAATTCGGGCCATTTGTCCGTTAGTCAAATGCCTTCCAGAATGCCACGTTATTATTATGTATCCCTGGATACTAGCATGGTACTATTTATTACGCATGCTATTCAATGGGGCAAGCTTTCTATTGTTCTTTTAACTCGCTTCTAATTCTAGCGTGGTTGTTGCTATGGTGACATTATGGAAAGCTAGTGGTAGAATTAGGGTATTTCTCATGCATACAGATCTGGGATGCTATTTAATAGTAATTCTTTAATTGTCAATATTCCCCTTATACATGATTTTATGAATTTTATCGGCTATTGACTGTACACTGGAGATTCTCGCACACTAATATACTTAATAGGGTGAATCTCCGCTCCCATGATCTATTAATTAATGGAATTTTGGGAATGTTATAAATTGTATAAAATGACAATTTATCAAATTCATGAGCCAAACGCTGTTACGTTGGGGAGTCCCTAGATGTTTGTTGGATTAGGGAGGTGGTCGTGGGAAGAGTCTCTTGCCTTCCATAGTTCCCGGATAACTCTCGGTCTCTTTCCAGTAAACGTAAACGACCAACTGGGCGATTAAGTTGTTGTGTTTCGAATACAATTCCATGTTTCTTAAAGTTACGTCGCATGACGACGAGTTCTACCGATCGCACTAAACCATCATCGGATATATGAGTCTCGATGATACGGCCTGTCTGCCACCTCTTACGTGGAAGATCTGATTCCACGATAAGGACCATGTGTCCGGCGCTGACGTTTTCTTGCTGCGCAAACCACTTTGTTCGAAGTTGTAGCGTAGGAAGATAATGTTTTTCAAAATGGTCAGCGAAACGACGGGATAATAACTGCATAAGTTGCCAAGTTTGTCGGCAGTATTCGTCTCCGTCCGTGATTTCCGATTGCGGGAGCATGGCTACATGTTTCTTTAGTAGGAAATGCGTGGGTGTCAGCGCTTCTAGGGAGTCGGGACTCGATGAGACTGGCATAAGCGGTCTCTCGTTAAGATAGGCGGCGATTTCTTCCATTAACGTCCGCAAAAGTTCGTTGGTGAGATACGCGCGGCACGGCACTATAAAGTGAAATGCGGTCTTCACGCTCCGTATTAGTCTCTCCCAACTTCCTCCCCACCAAGGGGCGTCGGCGGCATTGAAGGTCCATCTAGATGCCGTTACCCTTAGCTGATCGTCCACCTGTCTTTGGTTCCAATCTTTCACGTAAGCTTTGATCTCATTATTGGCGCCAATGAAGTTTGTTCCTTTGTCGGATCTCATAGTGTTGCTAGTCCAAAACGAGCGATCTGTCGGCGTAAACTCAGTATGAAGCTGTTGGTAGATAGATCGTTCACCATATCTAGATGGATCGCTCTACAAGTCATACAGACAAAGATGACACACCATCGCTTGACTATAGTCCTAGCACGATATACTTCAATAGGGCCAAATAAATCCACACCAGTATTAGTAAAGGGTGGTTCATAGAAGCTTACTCGTTCCCTAGGTAATTCTGCCTCTCGCTGTGTTAAAGGCCTACTAAATGCTTTCCTACAGGGTATACAGTTCCTAAGAACTTGGTTTAGAGCTCTACGGGGCATATGGAAATAATAGCGAGTTCGAATTTCGCTAAGAACTCGTTCTCTACCAGCATGGTAAAGTCTACTGTGAACATCTACAATCATCTTTATTTGTATTTCAAGATTTCTAATGAGTATGGGAAACTTAGTGTCAAAGGACAATGGAGCATTAGTTAATCTCCCTCCGACACGTATTAACCCATCTATCATTGTGCTAGAGAAACGATCCCTTAAGCGCATCTGTGGATTTCTCAACAACAGGAAATACTTATTGGAATCTTCGTAGCATTGCAGGAGTCTCAGTATCTGCTTATTGGTATCCTCATGTTCTTGGTAACTGATCTTCTCAGTCAGAAACCTATCAGACACTTTATAAGTGGGAAGGTCTTTAATAACATGGACCTTTTCAGATACTATTGGAGCAGTATCACTAGCGATCTTCGTCATGGAATAGTGACGATGGAAACATATTTTCAGATACACAACGGCCTTGCAAAGCCGATTCCAGGAGCTATAATGATTTATTGCTCTCTGTAGGAGAGGGGAGAGTCCTTGCGAGACATCTGGTGTTCCAGATTTCCAGTCTCTTTCCCTGATTTCTATAACGGATTTAGTCGTGATGGGTGAGTTTAGATCTACAGCATCGTCACCGGAGGTGTGCAGTACAGACAGATCTATCAAGGGTTTGAATAACTTTGATTTACTCGTTCGGGTTTTAGGTTTGACTTTTTCCGCTGCCTTGGCTTGTCTAATCTCCGCCGTGGTGAGATGAGGTGGCCATTCCTCTTCTTTACTCAGGAAGTCGGGTCCACCTAACCAGTCTGGAGTATCTATCAGTTCTTGAGGAGTTGCTCCTCTGGAGGTGATGTCAGCTAGATTAATCGTCCCAGAGCAATGTCTCCATTGATCTATATTAGAGAGACTAAGTATAATGGCTACTCTGTTGGTAACGAAGACGCTGAACTGACAGACTTCATTGGTTATATACTCCAGCACGAGTAAAGCATCAGTCCAATAGACAGTTTTCTCCAGTGGATAGTCGATCTGTTTTGTTACATTCCGGCCGATGGCTGTAGCGTATAGAGCAGCCTTTAACTCCGCTCTAGGAACTCGTAGTTTGTTGTTTATTAGGGCCTTAGAGGCGACCAAGGCAACTTTAATTCCATCCGGAGTTTCAACCCTCAGGTAGGCTACTATACCTATTCCCATATCGCTGGCGTCTCCAAACACATGGAGTTGATAGGAATATGTGGGGAGAACGTGACCAAAATATGAACGGGAAATCTTAAAGTTCTCGATGGCTGGTAGAGAATCTTCCCATTTCATCCACTTCTTTAGCAGTTCTCCCTTAAGTGGATCATCCCACGAGTGGTTTTCGAGCCACATTTGTAGGACTAAGCTCCGAGCAACTAATATAACTGGGCTAATAAATCCCAATGGATTGAAGTAAGTGCTCAGGATACTTAGACAAATCCGTTTAGTTCTAACTGGTTTATCTCATTGTCTTAACTGAAAAAACAAGATATCTCTCTCCGTGTCCCATTTTAATCCAAGCGTCTTGGTTTCCGGAAGATCATCCTTGATGAGGTCCAGATCTTTAACACCTCGGTCTTCTACCGGGATCGATTCCAGAAACTTACGGGAGTTACTAGTGAATTTGGTTAGCCGAAATCCACCGCGTTGCAAGCACTCTACTGTTCCCTTGACAACATCAATGGCTTCTTCCACCGATGGGAGGGACTTTAAATTGTCGTCCATGTATATATCCCGTTTGATGTTGTCGATAACCGCTTTAGAGAAGGCGTCTCGGTTGTCATCGGCAGTGGTACGCACTACCGAACAAGCGTTCGAGGGGCTCGAGATGATCCCGAAAGCCTGGATGGTCATCCAGTACTCCACCAGTTTTCGGTTGAGGTCTCCTTTAGGCCACCACAGAAATCGTAGGCTGTCTCGATCCCTATCCAGCGCCTTGACTTGTAAGAACATGCCTTCAATGTCCGAAGCGAATGCGATAGAATATTGCCGCAGTCTTAGTAATATTCCCAACAAAGATTGGAGTAAGTTGGGTCCCGGCAACAGTTCTGAATTCAGGGATTGACCCATGTAAAGGGCGGAGCCATCAAACACTACCCGGACTTCGTTGGGTTTACCGGGCTTGGGAACGTAATGATGTGTTAGATAATACGTTCTCTCTGTTATGGGTGTTTTTTCCGGAACTCGCTCCGTGTATCCCTTATCAATAAATTTCTTCAGTTGGGTTTTATACATTTCCCTGGCTTGAACGTTAACCGTCAGACGCCGATGTAGTTGTGCGATTCTCTTTTCCACTAAAGGTCGGTTATTTACGAAGCTGGGTTCTCGCCGTCAAAATGGAATACCAATCTCATAGCGACCTTCGTCCTTCAGATAACGTGTAGTTGTTTTCTGAATCTGCTTGGCTCTCTCTTCTTCAACAGATAAAGCCTTGTCATAGGAATTAGGCTCTACGGCATCTTGAGTAAAGAATCGTACGGCGTATTCATCTCGGATTTTTTATTGTATCGATCTATCACTTTGTTTAATTCATCGTTATAGGTAAATTGTTCGCCAGGTTGATTGATAAGATGGCATAGGTTGACTTGGTTTAACCAAGTTTGGTTCTCAGTGAGGATATCGATGACATTTTCCTCATCATAAAAGTGGTTGATATCGTCGTTGTCTGAGGAGTATGGAGTTTCCTCAGCTGGGATTTCTTCCTCACTGATTTCTTCTTCCCATTCACTCACCTGGTGTATTCGTTCATTAGGGAGTCTTTCCATTAAGATCCTATGGGAAGGTCCAGTGAAGTACCAACCTACTCTCGTTCTTCCCGTATACGTCTGAAGTGGTTGCGGTCGAGCAGGCCATTTTTCTAATGTCTCAAGCGCCTGTGCGCATTTTGGCCGAGTAAGATCTGCACCCCTGGGTAATCCGTGTTGAATCTAGGTATACTATGTTGCTGGGTGAAATGGTCTTCATCCCAGTTGTAAGGCTCCACTTGGCTAGTAGCAAAGTTCTTTATCGCCACCATTTTGACCGACCTTACACTATTTTCTCCTAGTTCATCCTGGGGAGTGGACAACGCACCCACGTAGTAATCTGTGGCTACTGTGGATTTCCAAACCTGCATAATTCCGGAAAGGTTCAACTTGGTTCGGAACTTTGGTTGACCTGCAAAGATGTCTTCGGCTAGTTCTTTGTCAATAAAGGTGCCTGTACTGCCAGAGTCAAGGAGGGCGTTTACTATCAAGCTCTTCCCTATCCCATGGACCCTCAGTTGCACCACAGGGAATTCTCGGATACCGACAGATGAAGTTGACGCTTTCCAAGATGGCTGTCGATCCGGAATAGTCAGTCGAGGATCTTCTCCTTCTGTTTCTGTCTCGTACGTAAGTGCTCGATACATAGCTGTGTTAATCATATAACAGGATTCATTTTCGTCGGAGAATTCGTCCGTGTAGAATCCTTCCATCTCCGAACTGTGGTCAGTGTCGTTCACATCACTGAATTGGACATGTAGTTCGGGCTCACTTACCTGACTCGTACGGGTTCTGTCAAATTCTGTGTGCAGCAAGATATGATGTTTTGCGCCGCACTTAGCACACTTCGCGTCTGAGTAACAGATCCGTCGTTGATGTCCTCGTCTGAGGCAATTATAACACAACCGCTTATCCCACATGACATCATGTCTATCCTTCAGGGATTTCTTTAAGAATTCATCACACCCACTCAAGCGATGTGCCTTCTCACCGCAGGAGGTAAATTAGGTAACTTCTGACGGTGTGGCGCTCTTCTACGTCCGCTTGAACGAGATTTATTACCTCTACCCTCGGGATCTGTCGTATCGCCTTCATCAGAGGAGGTAAATCCTTGTCTTCTGGGAGTAGATCGACTCAGTAGTTGCATCTGAGTAGCTGCTCTTTGTTTATTTAAGTAATCTTGTTTTGCCTGAAGGTTCTCCAACTCTAGTTTGGCTGTCGCCTCAGATGCCCTCTGTTCTGCTTCTGCCACTGCTGCCTTTCTTTCAGATTCTGCCGCTGCCGCTTTCCTTCGGTCTTCTATTTGCCTTTTCTTTATTTGTTCTTCTTGGTCCATTGCTATAGAAATGCTTTCATCAAATTTAGCCTGCTCCGCAGCTAATATTTCCGCATCTAAAGAGTCCAACACGAATTTGGCTCCCTCACTATTGGGGTGAAGTCCAGCTAGCCGTCTTCTTAGCTCTTTGTCACCTATAAATCGTTGATAATCCGACAAATAGATGTCAATAGCATCCTTCTTCTAGGTTTTTCAGATATTGCTTCGCTTTCTACATGAGAAAAGGTGGCATCTGTTGATTCTCCGTAGGTTATGCGCTCATTCAGCTGAACCTTCCATTGTGTCGTTCCCTGGACCTTAACACTCACTCGTTGGAACCAAGTCTTTACAGCCACTTGCAACGACGTGTCTTGGCTTCTCTTCGAGGCCTCCTCAAAGGCTGAAAGAATTAATCTGATCCGTAAGATACGTTCTCGCACTCGATAAAGCAGCTCTCCCTGCTCTTGAGGTCCTTGACGTTGTTGAAATAAATGTTCTTCTAATCGCTCCAAGGAGCTGAAGAATCCCTGGACATATCCTGCTGCTGACCTCTTCCATACAGCTGGATCTCGAGTGTCCCTTACTATCCCCATTCGGTATAAGTCCTCCCAGGCAGCTTCCAATAAATTAAACGGGAGTCCGGGTCTGGGGAAGTTCCATTGTCTCTCTACAATAGACCTTAGTTCCTCCATCGTGTATCCCGCATAACTGTCCCTGGTCGATCTCTTATTTCTCATCCAATCAGCTTGATGTTCCTCCACAGCGATCAATACTCTAGTGAGTACGGCCCCAGGAAGAATTAGAAGTGGATCTGGATAAACCGCTTCTGCCATCCTTACTCCGATCTCGGGCGTTAACTTTTCAGTGTCGGAACTACTAGAGTTATTCTGCCATTGAGAAATAAGTTCTCGGCTCGGGTGCTGCTGCTGTTTAACAGCCGTCTCTTGGTCTCGCTTAACTTGAGCCCTAGTGCCTATAATAGACCTATGGTGCTTTACTAGCCTAGGGTCTGATACCACTACTGTAGGGATGACCTTTCTTACAGTAGGAGGGGACTTGGACTTTGGTCTGAGATGTTCAATACTTTGATCTGGGTCACAGATCGTTCTTTCTAGGAGACTATCTGGCAGTGTTTGCTTTGTGTCAGACATGATTTATTTTACAGTTGAATGCCTACTACTATAATGACAGTTAAAGCAAGTCTAGGAATCAGTATCAACTGTCAGCCTAGTAGTTAGTTACCGATATCGTTACTCAGTGTAACGTGATATATATTTAATATTAAAATACCGGTATACACTTATAGTATATATATAAGTATTATTTACAGACACTAGGATCAGTCACAGAATACCGGTATAAGTTCAGCCTAAATTTATATAAATATAATAAGCTTACCGTAAATACCGGTAATGTCAATTATTTAATAATAACTGATTTTCTGAAATTTAGGGTTACTTCCCTTTACTTTATTACTGATATTAAGCAGTAGTTCAACTGATATTGAGACCTAATGGATGTATGACAGGCCTACTATTTTATAAATCTGTTTGAGTTCATTTATAAATATATATATACCCGTACAATGGGTTTTGGCAATATTTGAAATATATGTTATTATTTCTGGATAAGGAGTCACTACACATAAGCTGAACGCTCTCAGTGGAGTGCTACTTGTTAGACACAGATAATTCTACTTTACTAAGTTACTTATCACTACAAATTACTTACAATCAGGTTGAGATTACAATCTCTAAATAAACAATAAACAAGTTACACGTACAATTTTTAGGGTGATTTTACAATAAATCTACAAACCAGCCTAACAAGAAGTTAGAATTTCTGGTTCTTACAAACTGATAGGAACTAAGGTAGTTGAAACCAATAAAGTAGTAGTAAGTAAGTTGCGTTGTCCAGATAAGGAAATACCTGACGACTTATAGTCTTAAACTATAAGTACTACGTTATGTACCCGGAGTGTCCTTACCTAGAGGTTAATTATCGAAGCCAACCAGAGCTAACATACCTGTTAAACACGTTACAACACAAATATACTGGCTACACACTAAATTACTTTCGGAAAGCACTGTACTCTAAACCCTAAATTAGGTACAAGTACTTATACAACAAATAACCAGCAGTTAAATATACTTGAACAGCCAAAAGAACCACGGTATCTGCTGGAGTGACCGGAGCACAAAATCACCAGTCTTTACCTACGCCAAGCAGCCCTGATGTAGTACCGGGGTTAATTTAACTATAACGTTATGTATAACAAGCACAATTACTGTAGGAATAAACTTGGGGAGTTGGAGGTTGCTAATACTCGCATAAACTCTGAATAATAAATATTACGCTACCTGTACAGACTATTCAAATAAAACACAGACCAAATGCTGGCAGACTACTGTCAAGCCTAAATAAACTACAGTATATGCAGACTCCGAAATGGTTAGTTAGTAGGCATTCTAACCAAGTAGTACGACTTATTCTTTCGGGGGGGGGGGGGGGGGGATTTACCTTACAGCACTGGATGCCCCCACCTTCCTAACTAGCACTTTATCGGACAGACACTCTACACACACTGCAATCGCCTCAGACCTAACAACAGTTAGACAACAATCCGGCCTACAAATTATTTATACAATCTGAGCAGGCTTACACGCCTTCTGCTCAATATTACACTCACAGATAAATAAAACTGACAGAAATAAGTAAACTATACAAAGGAATAAGGGGTGATCAATCCCTAATCTCCTAACAGCCTACAATATATAATATTTCACAATCGAAATAATACTGCTGTACCTGTAAGTACCGGTTCGGGTGATTAGGCCTACAGCTTACCATCCGACCGGTACATTCGACTTTATTGCCTACTGCGCAATAAAGAAACTTAAAATCTATTAATGTTCGCGCTTTTAGACCTTTAGCAGTTTAACCGGTTATATTGAAAAATATCGAGACATGAAAAATATCGAGAGTAAAAATAACGCGAGTAAAAACATCGAGTGTTGAAAAATAACGATAATATCGAGAGTTCAAAAAATATCGAGAGTAAAAATATCGAGGGTAAAAATATCGAGAGTAAAAATACCGAGTGTTGAAAAATATCGAGAGTAAAAATATCGAGAGTAAAAATATCGAGTGTTGGAAAATATCGAGAGTAAAAATATCGAGGGTAAAAATATCGAGAGTAAAAATACCGAGTGTTGAAAAATATCGAGAGTAAAAATATCGAGAGTAAAAATATCGAGTGTTGGAAAATATCGAGAGTAAAAATATCGAGTGTTGAAAAATATCGAGAGTAAAAATATCGAGTGTTGAAAAATATCCAGTGTTGAAAAATATCGAGAGTAAAATATCGAGTGTTGAAAAATATCGAGTGTTGAAAAATATCGAGAGTAAAAATATCGAGTGTTGAAAAATATCGAGAGTAAAAATATCGAGTGTTGAAAAATATCGAGAGTAAAAATATCGAGTGTTGAAATTGAAGACGTATTTATTCATACATATGAATATTTTCAAATATAGCACAACATATAAGGAATATTCGATGTCGATGTTGCAATATGTGGAATAACTCTGACTGATAAAATATGCGGAACAAATGAAACTGACTGGTAAAATATACGGAACAACTGACTGGTAAAATATACGGAACAACTGATGATAAAATATACGGAGCAACTGACTGATAAAATATACGGAACAACTAACTGATAAAATATACGGAGCAACTGACTGGTAAAATATACGGAACAACTGACTGGTAAAATATACGGAACAACTGATGATAAAATATACGGGACAACTGACTGGTAAAATATACGGAACAACTGATGATAAAATATACCGTTCAACCGACTTATTAATTACTTACAACTGAAAATATCGAGTGTTGAAAAATATCGAGAGTAAAAATATCGAGTGTTGAAAAATATCGAGTGTTGAAAAATATCGAGTGTTGAAAAATATCGAGTGTTGAAAAATATCGAGTGTTGAAAAATATCGAGTGTTGAAAAATATCGAGAGTAAAAATATCGAGTGTTGAAAAATATAGAATGTTGAAAAATATCGAGAGTAAAAATATCGATAGTAACAATTTTTTTAAATAAGGGTTGTATGATAATTTTTTTTACTAAAAATGTTCTAGAACAACAATATTTATCAACATTTGGTAGCTTATACAGTACGTGTTCTAATATAATATTTAACAATATTTATAATACTTATGCACAACTGCCAAACTGACCGACTGGCGAGAGTTGTTCAAACACTTCAAGGTTATTGCACGGCACCCTTTGCGTCCTGTCCTGCAAAAACTAGAAATGTTTTATATACGCACTCGCCAGCCAGCTATTAACAAGCAGAAACGTGATTGGCGCAAGTTTGAGGTGCTGCTTCCCAGTGGTTAGACGGATACACTTCTACCTTGTTTCACTTTACCGTCCCGTCTCCCTTGGAAACTTCTATCTATTGTCTCCTTTCTAGCACTAGCCACTTGAGAAAGCCCCCATTGGGGCGAAACCTACTGATCAGCTGACAGCCGTCAGCTGATCACTGATTGCATGCAATGTCTGATGGTCAGTTGCTTTTTTTTATTTTAGTATTTGTATCGTACTGTACTGCTGTACTGGCATACCTACCGGTAAGGTTTTTTACTTCAGCTTGACAATTAAAGAATAAAATAATTGTATTAACTCAAGCATTTAATTATTAATGTTGAGTCAATTACAAGTATTAAATAAATTGAGAATTAAATCCTAGGGATATCCCTTTTGGGGATGTGTCTTAAGTCAAACATGACCCAACGTTCTTAGAAAATTAGTAAAATTGTGTGTTCTCTTTGTAGTTCTAGTTCTTTTATTAGCTTGAGAGAACGTCGTTTCTGCTATCCATGTGAAAATATTTCAGTGTAATCGATAGTAAATGGTTGACTCTCTCCAACTTCTTCCATTCATAAAATGTTACCATATTATTCATAATAACCTATTGATTGGACACCATACTGGAGAACCGTAACTTACTCTATTACCAAAACGCAGTCCAATGACTCAACTAGTTGCTTTGGACTAACATTGTTAATTAAAGCAGCAACATGAACCAGATGCCATATCAGCCCAATTATATGAAAATATTGGATTCCTGGTGGCCGGCCATTCACAAGTACGGGAAATGATACATAATTTGCTCTAAACGTCTAAGTGACGGAAATGAGGAAGTTAGGCAAGTTGCTAAGTAGGCCTCCAGGAATTACCAGTACCTGAGGCGTACGTCTGGAATTACTAAAAACAGTCAATACCAAATCCATTAGTTTTCAGATATCTGATATCAAGTCAGGAATTCTAGCCGTTATCACTTTACTTACAAGCGTGGTATATCTATGATCAAGGCACTGTGAAATGGAGGCTGACTGCAATAAAAAGTAAGAAAAACCTCCAGTATAATAATAATTACAGAGTTATGTTGTGCTGTATCAGAGCCAAAGGGTTACAGTTCAATTTACGATAACTACAGCCTCCTACAAATGTCTTGTCTAAATGTAAGATTTATAATATTAAGATTTATAAATTGCATTTATAATCTACAGTTGTAGTCTACAGTCTACAGTATATGGTTGTTAGAACTATATTTGGATTTATTATTGTTGATTATTTAACTCCGGATACTCCAGGATGTTCCTATTTTAATATGTGGCGATTTTAATTGTCGCATTGATACGGGTATAGGTGGTGCTGATTTAACCGATAGTCTCCGCGATATTGGGTTTGTATGGTTAAATGAGAATATGGTTCATACATACACAACTCCGCAGGGATGTAGCACAATTGATCTGTTATATCTAAGAGTTCCTAGCGCTCTGGTAACGGGAGTTCCTCATGTCAAAGTTGAAGCCAGTCCCCTTAGGAAGCATCATAGGCCTTGTTAACAATCCCAAACCTTGTTCTTTCAGATGTTCAAAAGCCACTTCCTTCTCTATCCAGGAACCTGAATGTAGTAACTCTCCAGAATGTCTTGGACGAATCAGAAATATTACAATGTCTGTACGAACTAGATATCGGGTCTGCAACAGCCAACTTAACGCAAAGTCAAAGTGCTAAGCAAAGCTTAATGGAGCTGATGATAAATCATAACAACTCTGCTCACATCAATAAGCAATACTGGATGGCCCGGAAACAATATAAGAAGTTAATAGAACAAAAGAGATCCGATTATGGTGAAGCCAAGCTCCTCAAAAAACTGGACCAAGCAAAAATTACATCTTGTATATTGTTTCAAGGTAAAAATACTATTTCAGTATCCCCAATTGATTCAAACACTTTAGAAGGCCACTTTGATCAACTTTTAGGTCAAACTATACTGCTCCAAAAAATAACAACTTAATTCCAGAGCAAACGGATGAAGAAAAATTAACTGGTTACTGGTATAATGAGAACTTCACTGAATCAGAGATAAGGGACGCGGTAAACTCCTTGAAAAACAACAAAGCATGTGGTCTAGACCACATCTACAACGAACACATTAAGCTATCTTTTACAGTCCAGACCACATCTACAACGAACACATTAAGCTATCTTTTACAGTCCAGACCACATCTACAACGAACACATTAAGCTATCTTTTACAGTCCAGACCACATCTACAACGAACACATTAAGCTATATTTTACATGGTCCAGACCACATCTACAACGAACACATTAAGCTATCTTTTACAGTCCAGACCACATCTACAACGAACACATTAAGCTATCTTTTACAGTCCAGACCACATCTACAACGAACACATTAAGCTATCTTTTACAGTCCAGACCACATCTACAACGAACACATTAAGCTATCTTTTACAGTGATTATAACAAAGCATGTGGTCCAGACCACATCTACAACGAACACATTAAGCTATCTTTTACATGGTCCAGACCACATCTACAACGAACACATTAAGCTATCTTTTACATGGTCCAGACCACATCTACAACGAACACATTAAGCTATCTTTTACATGGTCCAGACCACATCTACAACGAACACATTAAGTTATCTTTTACATGGTCCAGACCACATCTACAACGAACACATTAAGCTTTCTTTTACATGGTCCAGACCACATCTACAACGAACACATTAAGCTATCTTTTACATGGTCCAGACCACATCTACAACGAACACATTAAGCTATCTTTTACAGTCCAGACCACATCTACAACGAACACATTAAGCTATCTTTTACAGTCCAGACCACATCTACAACGAACACATTAAGCTATCTTTTACAGTCCAGACCACATCTACAACAAACACATTAAGCTATCTTTTACAGTCCAGACCACATCTACAACGAACACATTAAGCTATCTTTCCAGACCACATCTACAACGAACACATTAAGCTATCTTTCCAGACCACATCTACAACGAACACATTAAGCTATCTTTCCAGACCACATCTACAACGAACACATTAAGCTATCTTTTATCTTAAGCTGTTCCACCTTTCGCTTTGTTCCACCTTGGTGTAGTGGTTGCATTGAATTCACATCTCCTGTAGGTCGTGGGTTCGATCCTCACATGGGCCAGGGCAGTTTTCGTTTCGGCACGAATGCTTTAAAGGGACCAACCAGGGCGCATCTCTGCCTTGCATCCTTAAGTGGTAGCTAAATGAGTACTGGAGTCTCCTCTGGGGAGTTAAGTTCTGGGGGGACCGCACTGGAAATAAGTCGTCAGACTTTGTGCGTAATCCCTGGCCTAGCGGCCGAAGACAATTTACTTTACTTTTTTATCTTTTCCAGTGATTATAAATATAATTTTATGGCTATATACTGTTTATCTTGACGTTGGTTCCTTGCCAAACAGCTGGAGAACGAGAGAAAGCCGCCCCAATATTTATCCCACCAAGATAGAACGAGAGAAAGCCGCCCCAATATTTATCCCACCAAGTATTATGAAAATATTGTATAAAAAGGGCAAAGGGGAAAAAACAAGCCCTGATAATTATCGCGGAATCGCTTTGATTTGGGTACTCCTGAAGCTCCTAACGAAGATGATAAATAAAAGAGTGATATCTCTGATACGAAACAGATATCCGCCAGAACAACTGGGTTTACACAGGGAAAATCAACTCAACACGCTTTGGAAAAATCACTTAAAGATATATGAAATATGATTAATGCTCCAAGTATAAAGGGAATATCGAATACTTTGTATGCCGACTTCATAGACTTTCTGAAGGCATTCGATTTTGTAAATAGAACTGTGCCTCAGTATAAAATCTACAACTTTGTTTGGGATTAAAGGAAAGATATATCAGAGACCTATTAAATAATTCTGTTAAAATCTTCGATGTGTTAAAGTTTTCTAAAGCAATCAAACAGCTAAGAGGGATCCTTCAAGGAGACTCGTTATCCTAATGTTTATAGCCGACCTGGCTGATATTCTGCACCGTGTTGCCGTACAGCTAAGAGGGATCCTTCAAGGAGACTCGTTATCCTAATGTTTATAGCCGACCTGGCTGATGTTCTGCGCCGTGTTGCCCTGGCTGATATTCTGCGCCGTGTTGCCGTACAGCTAAGAGGGATCCTTCAAGGAGACTCGTTATCCTAATGTTTATAGCCGACCTGGCTGATATTCTGCGCCGTGTTGCCGTACAGCTAAGAGGGATCCTTCAAGGAGACTCGTTATCCTGATGTTTATAGCGACCTGGCTGATGTTCTGCGCCGTGTTGCCCTGGCTGATATTCTGCGCCGTGTTGCCGTACAGCTAAGAGGGATCCTTCAAGGAGACTCGTTATCCTAATGTTTATAGCCGACCTGGCTGATGTTCTGCGCCGTGTTGCCCTGGCTGATATTCTGCACAGTGTTGCCGTACAGCTAAGAGGGATCCTTCAAGGAGACTCGTTATCCTAATGTTTATAGCCGACCTGGCTGATGTTCTCCGCCGTGTTGCCGTAGATTTAAAATTCCTGTTCTTTGCAGACGACCTGATTTTATACTCTGAAAATAGGGAAGATATACAAAATGGTCTGAACTCAATCAACAGTTGGTGTCAAGATAATGCAATGCAAGTAAATTTAATGAAAACTAAGTTAATGAAATTTAGAAACGGTGTACGCCTATCTGTACTGGATCAGTTTACATTCAATGGCAAGAAGGTGAAATTATTATGAATACGAATATCTTGGTGTTCTGCTCCAGACTACTCTCTGTTTCATAAAGCATATTGAATGCAAGAAACTCAAAGCCTTTGTTGCGATTGGATGTTTAAAACATATTCAACAAATCTCAAATAGTACAGGACTGAGAAACTTCAACATGAAAATAGAGCCAATAGTATCGTTAATGCTTTCAGAGAAATCGCGAAATATCTCACGCTTCAGAAACTTAAAGAGTTGGACAAAATTAAGGCAACTTACGCTAAACGTCTCCTTGGTTTACACAAGAAATCGTCTTCAACTCTCGCATTCAAAATGCTCAACTGTGCGAGAAAAGGTGCCGTGCTCTCAACTAACTGCACAAGCTGCCCTTCTCCCATTACTGTGGTCAACTGTGCGAGAAAAGGTTCCACGCTCTCAACTGCCCAAGCTGCCCTTCTCCCATTACTGTGGTCAACTGAGCAAGAAAAGGTGCCACGCTCTCACCTGCCCAAGCTGCCCTTCTCCCGTTACTGTGGTCAACTGTGCGAGAAAAGGTGCCATGCTCTCAACTGCACAAGCTGCCCTTCTCCCGTTACTGTGGTCAACTGTGCGAGAAAAGGTGCCGCGCTCTCACCTGCACAAGCCGCCCTTCTCCCATTACTGTGGTCAACTGTGCCGAAAGGTGCCACACTCTCAACTGCCCAAGCTGCCTGTCACCCGTTACTGTGGTCAACTGTGCGGAAAAAGGTACCACGCTCTCAACTGCCCAAGCTGCCCTTCTCCCATTACTGTGGTCAACTGTGCCGAAAGGTGCCACACTCTCAACTGCCCAAGCTGCCCTTCACCCGTTAGGTCAGGTCAGGTATTCTAGGTCATTGATCAAGAAAACTTGCCACCTCCATGCAGCATAAAGGAGGTGCCACCTGTAGCTGCATAGACCCTTTTATTAGGGCAAATCTGGTCCTGTAACTAGGACCCCCTTCGTTCTGGGATAAGGACGCCCTTGGTCCTGGATTAAGGACCCATATACTTGGCTGCAGGGGTATATGGCCTGGCCAGGCAGATGGTGATCTACCAATGGCTGGTCAGGAGTAGAGTGTTCTCATGTCCATTCTGAGTGCACTTCATTGCGACCTGCACCTGGCAGCAGGGGTACAGGGCATGACCCAGCAGATGAGCTGCAACAGCCAATGGTGGGTCATGTGCGCCAGAGTAGATATGGGTGATGGGCCTCATATCTGACTCCATTGCGACACCCACCCTGTGGAATGGCAAACCAGGGTGTGGTATTTGCCCCGAGAGCTGACTCGGCAAAAAAGCACCCCCCAACCCCCACTATGGATTACATTAGCAATGCGGAGGTCCGGCCACTATAGGCCTGTGGAATTACTGGACACAATCGGCCTCACAGGCGTCAGTTAACTCCTGACCGGCTGCCTGTCTCACCCCCTACTGGAGAGAGAGCAGCCAACAATTCTTTGAGTCCCTTTCCTGATGACCTTTCTGGCCCAAACCCTGGGTCACCAGGGAGGCCAGGTGAGCTGACTGCCTTGGCAGATAAGCTTTCTCTTAGCGCAGTGGGTGTTCAAGAGCACCGAATGCAGACTGGACAGACTGATGAGGTTCTGATTAAGGACATGGGGGCGGTTGGCGACTCACCCTCGCGTCAGCAGATGATAGTGGCAATGGTGGAATTGGTCTATTGATGAATCCAACTGCACATGCAGCATTGGACAAAATAGACCAAATCTCTAACCGCATCATCCGTTGCCACTTCTCATGTTCTGGAAGACTGGCTAAGAACTTTCCTAAGGTGGTTCTGATTGTGTGCTACTCTCCAACTAGTGTTGCCCCTGTAGAGGAGGTGGAAAATTTCTACCACAATCTACAAGCAGCTACTGATGGAGTGGATCAGCATGCATTCTTAACATTCCTGGGAGACTTTAATGCAAGTCCGCATCAATCACCTACATCGCCCTGGGTCTATAGCAATAGTGTTAACCGAAATTCTGTCCATCTTCAGGATTTTATCTCTGGAAATGGATTGTTTTCGGCTGGAACCCAGTTCAAGAAGCGAACTGGAAAGCTATGTACTCATAGTGGACCCAGTGGTCACAAGTCCCAGATAGACCATATTCTGTTTCGTAGCAAATACAGGAGCTCTATACAAGACTGTAATGCATTTACACTTCGACCCTTCTCCAGTGATCACCGCCTTATTGTGGCCAAGGTAAGACTTAGTCTGCGTGCTAGCAGAACAACGAAATCTGCCTTGCCGCGGCATGACTGGTCCTCTCTGTTGCAACAGCCAAGTGTGAGATCCAGCTTCACACTACAGCTCAGCAACAGGTATGAGGCTCTTGCCTCTGAGGCGGCAGATCACTGTGAGGGCTATACTGCCTTTACAGAAGCAGTTAAGTTAGCAGCTGCAGAAACAGTTCCTGTATACCCTCGAAACAGGAAAAGGGCCCCCTGGACTGACAACAAAATTCAAAAGTGCCGAAATGACCTTCATAAGGCGCAGAAAGAGTCCCGACTCAAACAGACTACAGCGGCCAAGAATGCAGTTAAGGCTGCATCTAGGTCCCTGAACAGGCAGTACTCTGTTAATCTACAGGAGCTAATAAACCAACAGGTTGATGCCATCAATGATGCTGACGACAGCAGGCAATCATCCCAGGCATGGAAAGCGATCAATCTGCTTACTGGGCGGAAAAGCCAACCAACCACCAAGGTTAAGGCTGAATCACCAGCCGATCGCCTCAATGGTTGGAAAGCCCACTTTGAAAAGCTCCTCAATGATGACAGGGTATTGCCTGATAACTTTATAGAAGTAAAAGTGTCTGAGTCTGTACTCCCAGATATTCCCATTGGTGATATCTCCTTTGCAGAAGTGAAGGCTGCTGGAAAGAGCATTAAGACAAATCGTGCCAGTGGAGTAGATGGTGTTCCCCCTGAGGTCTTTAAAATACCTGAGTGTTTAAAGCTCATCTATCCCATCATAGTAGACATGTACCGAACAACAAGAGTCCCACCAGAAATGAAAACAAATAAGTTGGTGCCAGTTCCCAAGAAGGGCAACCTAACACTCTATGGTTCTTTTCGGGGAATCTCATTGATCTCGATTGCTGCAAAGCTATACAATAGGATTCTATTAAATCGCATCAGGGATCCCATTGAGAGACTGCTTCGTGGAATTCAGAATGGGTTCCGTAAAGGTCGTGGGACCATGGATCCCATTTTGGCACTTAGAAGGATAATTGAAGAATTATCAAAAAAGAAAGACAGGGATCTGGCTGTTATCTTTGTTGACTTCTTCAAGGCCTTTGATTCAGTCTCTCGCTCACGTATGTTCAGCATACTTTCATTATATGGGATTCCTGATGAAATTATTGCAGCAATCAGATCAGTATACAATGGTTCGACAACATTTGTGTCTACTGTTGACGGTGACACAGAACCATTTGAAGTGTTATGGGGCGTCCTCCAAGGAGACACACTTGCACCATTCTTGTTCATTATTGTGGTTGACTATGTTCTACGCATGTCCTTAGATCATGATGGGGTGATGATAACTCCACCTACTGGCTCCAGAAGTCGAGGAAATCCTGCCAAGTACCTAACTGATCTAGACTTTGCTGATGACTTAGGAGTACTCTCAGAATCATTAGAAGGAGCCCAACGGCTCCTCAGCTCATTAGAACATGCTGCTTCTAGTGTTGGTCTTTTTAACCAACCTAACACGGCAATAACACAATAATAACACAGTACAGATTACTGTTACAAGTACAACTGTACAACTGACTAACTGACTGACACCTGCTGTGAATTATTTGATAAATATAATATTCCATAATATGTAATGGCGGAGGAATTTGTTAATACGCAATCAGAGCTTCTTGGCATTATCCGAGGAATAAAACAAAAGAAGAACTACATAAATCAAGAGGATGAAAAGCTACTTATCGACGGACTGTTCTCAATGAGCTCTATGTACACGGTCCTCCTGGGGAAGCTCAACGACGCAAATGAAGACGCACTCACTTCCAAAAATGAGCTTCTCAAAGTGAAGGAATCCCTCTGTGTAAACCAACCTCCGGCCCTAGCCCCGGCCCCGATTCAGCGTCCACAAAACCTAGGTGTGCAACTCCAAGAAGTTCCACATCCTCATGGCCGTGGGCTTACCAACGGGTACGCCGATGCGCTCCAGGGCCCTGCACCTTTGAGTGGCGATCGCACTCGCCGTGGCGCACCCGCCCCGGTTGTAAGAGGCAGCAGGAAAGGTGGCTCTCTGTGCGCCGCCCAAAATGCTGTACCTATCACCCCACCAATACGGAAGGCTCACGTCTATATCGGTCGACTCGATACAGCTGTCACAGAGGAGGATGTAGCGGATTTCTTGAAGGGAGAAAACATTCAATTCGACAGCGTCAAATGTCTACCCTCAACGGACCAATCAACGAACCGAAGTTTCCATATAAGTTCGAACCAAGAAAGCAGGGACACACTCATGGATCCGGCGCTATGGGCTGAAGGTATTGTTATTCGTAACTACCGTTTATCCTACAACGAACGAGAGGCTCTGGGACTGAGGAGCAGATTGCCTCTCGGTGCGACCAGGGCTACACCACTAGCAGCCAACGCCTCAGGATGACTGCAAACAAACCTATCAATGTGGAATGTTGAGGGCCTGGAGTACCTTGTCTCCAACCTGGACGTTGATGAACTGTATAATAACGATGATATTATATTATTTACAGAAACTATGTATTCTAAGGAAACTTTCAATAGCACTGCATGCTATGTACCCTTCACCCAGCCCGCTATCAAACATAGCAGGGGACGACCTGTCGGTGGTTTGATGATTCTCGTCAAGCCGTATCTCAACCCGAGCCTTTTAACCAGAAATCCGGATTATATTGTGGTCTCAACAGATGTACTTAATTGTTTAGTGTTTTATTTTGCTCCTCAACTCTCGGTAGAGGATATTATCCTTAAAGTCAACGAGGCACTGTCTCACACGGACCCCAATCTGCCAATTATTATTGGAGGGGATTTCAATTGCCGAACCGATACGGGTTCGCGTGGAACAGCACTGACAGAACATCTCCAAGATTTATATTTTTCGCTGCTAAACTCACCAAACATTGCTACGTATATATCCCCACAAGGAGAAAGCGCAATTGATCTGTTATATATCAAATATCCCGGATTAATACCTGATGATATACCAAAGGTGGAGGTTCAACACAACCCCATACGGAAGCACCAGCGAGTATGCATATCTGTTCCATCACATAACTATCTGATACCAATAACTGTAAAGCAGAAGGCTCTTAGCCGGAAGATAAACATCCAACAACTGGAGCACAATCCTAACTTGGCTTTAATTGGTGAGGAAATTCGCGGTGGCAACATTGATTCGGCTACGGATCTCCTTACCCGTGCTATAACGAGTTCAACTCTTCCAAAGGGACCATCACGTCAGCTACATGGAAAGCCCTGGTTCGACCGAGATTGCAGGCAGGCGAAGCACAGACTGATGGCTGCAATGGTCTTACGAAATAGCTCGGATATAAATAAGGATATATACTGGAATATGCGAAAGGGGTATAAAAGAATTTTAAAGCAAAAACGGCAATCCTTCGACGACGATGCTCTCTTGGAAAAGATACACAAGGCGGAAGTGAAACCATGGACCCTATTCAAGGACTACCAACCCTCGGTTGTCCCAATTAACTCAGAAAGGTTGGAATCACATTTCCAAAGTCTGCTTGGCGAACCCAACAACCCGATGAACAGTGGGGAGGTCCCATCCACGTCGTCTGCTGAAAAATCCGAACCGGTGTGGTTCAATGAACCATTCACTGCTGATGAAGTAAGCGCCGCTATCGGTTCAACAGATAATAATAAGGCCTGTGGTCCCGATCGACTGTACTACGAACATTTGAAACTCTCCCTGCCGCTTATACTGACGGCCCTAACCCTAATATTCAATGCGTGCCTAGATCTCGGAAAACTCCCATACTTGTGGAAAGAAAGTTTCATCGTAATCCTCTACAAAGGGAAAGGCGCTGTGACAAACGCGGACAATTACAGGGGCATCGCATTGCTCTGTGTTTTCTTGAAGACACTGACAGCCATAATTAATAAACGTGTGTACAGCTGGCTGGTTCGGGCTGGTGTCCTCCCACCTGAGCAATATGGATTCACTGCAGGCCGTTCCACAAGAGACGCTCTAAGCAAACTTATATATGATATATGGTCCAGTCTTAGCTCCAACATCCAATCAGAACGCAGTACATATGCAGCCTTCATAGATTTCAGAAAGGCTTTTGACATGGTAAGCCGCATTAAACTTCTACAGAAGCTACATTCACAGGGTATTAGGGGGAAATTGTTTGATCTTATTAAGGACCTGCTTAACAACCGAATCCGAATTTTCGACGGTGTAAAACTAACGAATATTATTATACAACTGCGTGGGGTTCTCCAGGGCGATTCGTTCTCACCAACATGCTTCATCGTTTTTATAGCTGATCTCGCTACTGCATTACGCAATGCAATTGCTGCACTAAAGTTCCTATTTTACGCTGATGACCTGGTATTCTACTCGAACAAAAGGAATGATATACAAACTGGGTTAAACATATTATATAAGTGGTGCAAAGAAAATGGGATGGAATTAAATTTAGTGAAAACCAAAATTGTTAAATTCCGAAGGGGCGGGAGATTATCTGCAAGTGATTATTTTACATTTGGGGACTCCAAACTCATTATGGCAAACGAATACGAGTATCTGGGTGTGATTCTTCAGTCGTCGCTGTGTTTCACAAAACACATACAGAACAAAAAGAAGAAAGCGTATGGTGTTATCGGTTCATTTCGTCATCTGCATCTGTTATCCATCGAAACTGCAATTGTCATTTTCACAATGAAAATCGCACCCATGATCACCTATTGTTTCACCGTAATCGGCCCTCACTTAAAGTTGGTCCATTTGAAAGACATTGATAAAGTAAAGGGGTTATTTGTCAAGAGAGTTTTGGGTCTACACACGTCAGCCTCAACCACACTTGCGCTAAAGCTCATAGATGAACGCACTTTTGTGGAAGATATTATTAATAAATCTCCACAGATATTTAAACCAAACATTGTTCTGGAATACCGATTGTTCAGGCGCGAACGGGAGGATAACTTTATTGCGGAGGGCTTCAGTAACGGACCAGGATTCACTAGCTCTACATGGAAGGCACCCGGTCAGAAATACCGTTCGTTAGTCATGCGCACAACGGCCCATGGTTTCCACCACAAGTTGTGTTGCAACCGCCAGCCCTTCCACACACGATCGCCACAGTGTGTGTGTGAGTTTCTGTGCGCTCTCCTGCGAGGACCGCTACCATGTACTCAGGTGTACTTCGACCCCACCCTTGTCCCAGCTAGCCAATCTGCCATAACATAATTTTCATATTTTATCTCGAAGTTTACTGACCGGCCTTTTAATAAATAAATAAACTTCATTATTAAGTCACAAACTCGTTGCCTTTTATAGAAATACCATGTCCTCCCCGCCAGCACACGCCCATTTTGTTTGTAGTAATTTTAACTTCATTGACCGGCCTTTTAATAAATAAATAAAGCTCATATTTTGTAAAATAAATATTCGATAGTTATTAATGTAGTGCAAATTTATAAATATTATCTGTGCATTTCAATTTTACCCCGAAAGGGGGTGTACATTAAAAAAAAAAAAAAAAAAAAAAAAAAAAATTAACTCCAGAAAGACCAAAATTCTGACAGTTAACTTTGAAAGTCCTCAGCAAGTCTCTGATCGGATGAGCATAAGCTCAAAGGATGGTATGCTTGAGCATGTGGACGACGTCTGTTACCTGGGATCATGGATCCGGAAGTCAGGTGAGGACCTCCGAATACGTAAGGGAAAGGCATGGGCTGCCTTGAATAGGCTTTCCAGGATTTGTAAGTCACCGAGAATTAATCGGAAACTTAAGGTCCGATTATTTAGAGCAGCAGTAGTTCCAGCACTCCTCTACAGGAGTCCATGTTGGGCTCTAACTGCTGAGGACACCAAATCTCTGGATGGCACATTCACAAGAATGCTACGCCGGGTTCATTGTGTCAAGTACAATGCACACATCTCCAACCAGACACTATATAACATTGGAGGTGTCTCATTGGTTTCCCCAAGCTTGACACTAGAACAAAATCGCCTCCGCTTTGCAGGACATTGCTTTCGCCGTGAGGACCAGCCAGTGCATAATCTTGTACTTTGGCAGCCTCATGGAGTTAATAAGCATGGTGGACAGCCCATGACTTTCTTGAGACGCATCTTAAAGGACACTGGCCTTAAAGATGCGGATGATCTAGCAAATGTCATGGGTGATAGGGAGTTGTGGCGGTGCAATTTTGTTGACAAGCCGGCACAGCATTCTTAAAAATGCAGCTGCAATGCAGCATGCCGATCCTAGTAGTAGTAGTAGTAGTAGTGGTCAACTGTGCGAGGAAAGGTGCCATGCTCTCAACTGCCCAAGCTGCCCTTCACCCGTTACTGTGGTCAACTGTGCGAGAAAAGGTGCCACACTCTCAACTGCCCAAGCTGTTCTTCTCCCGTTACTGTGGTCATCAATTGTGCGAGAAAAGGTGCCATGCTCTCAACTGCCCAAGCTGCCCTTCACCCGTTACTGTGGTCAACTGTGCGAGAAAAGGTGCCACGCTCTCAACTGCCCAAGCTGCCCTTCTCCAGTTACTGTGGTCAACTGTGCGAGAAAAGGTGCCACACTCTCACCTGCCCAAGTTGCCCTTCGCTTTCCACTCTTGGGAAGAGCAAATTATGAAATTTTAATCTCATAATTTATTAATTTTATGCATACTTTTTTAGTTAAGGCTTATGCATTTTTAACATATGTTTTAAAACTAAACTTTTGGTTGATAAATTTACCCGATCGGGTTGTATAAATTATTTAAAAAAATATGCCGTTATACGTATTTATATATATTATTAAAAATGCAATTATTTTTTTATATTAACATTAATAATATATAGTCATATTTTTACAATTGATTACTAATAATAATTAAACATCGCTCAAGTAGAGTAGCCTAGAACTATTGTTAATTCCCAAGATAATTTTGAAGCCCTAATAACAATTCAGGGTCAAGACCCCGCACACCCGCTCTGTCTCCAAAACCGAAACTCCTCCATGGTCTCCTTCCAGCCACCCACACCCGCTCTGTCTCAGAAACCGAGACTCCTCCGTGGTCTCCTTCCAACCACGCACCTCCGAAACCGAGACCTCTCCATGGTCTCCTTCCATCCACCTACACCCGCTCCGTCTCTGAAACCGAGACTACTCCATGGTCTTCTTCCACCCACGCACACCCGCTCTGTCTCCGAAACCGAGATGCCTCCATGGTCTCCTTCCAACCCGACACACCCACTCCGTCTCTGAAACCGAGACTCATCCATGATCTCTCCTTCCACCCACACACACCCGCACCTTCTCAAAAACCGAGACTCCTCCATAGTCTCCTTCCATCCACCCACACCCACTCCGTCTCTGAAACCGAGACGCCTCCATGGTCTCCTTCCAACCCCACACACCCACTCCGTCTCTGAAATCGAGACTCATCCATGATCTCTCCTTCCACCCACACACACCCGCACCTTCTCAAAAACCGAGACTCCTCCATAGTCTCCTTCCATCCACCCACACCCACTCCGTCTCTGAAACCGAGACGCCTCCATGGTCTCCTTCCAACCCCACACACCCACTCCGTCTCTGAAATCGAGACTCATCCATGATCTCTCCTTCCACCCACACACACCCGCACCTTCTCAAAAACCGAGACTCCTCCATAGTCTCCTTCCACCCACCCACACCCGCTCCGTCTCTGAAACCGAGACTACTCCATGGTCTCCTTCCACCCACCCACACACGCTCCGTCTCCAAAACCGAAACTCCTCCATGGTCTCCTTCCAGCCACCCACACCCGCTCTGTCTCAGAAACCGAGACCTCTCCATGGTCTCCTTCCACCCACACCCGCTCCGTCTCTGAAACCGAGACTCCTCCATGGTCTCCTTCCACACACGCACACACGCTCCGTCTCCGAAACCGAGACGCCTCCATGGTCTCCTTCCACCCACCCACACACGCTCCGTCTCCGAAACCGAGACTCCTCCATGGTCTCCTTCCACACACGCACACACGCTCCGTCTCAGAAACCGAGATGCCTCCATGGTCTCCTTTCACCCACCCACACCCGCTCCGTCTTTGAAACCGAGAATACTCTGTGGTCTCCTTCCACCCACCCACACCCGCTCCATCTCTGAAACCAAGACTACTCCATGGTCTCCTTCCACCCACGCACACCCGCTCCGTCTCTGAAACCGAGACTACTCTGTGGTCTCCTTCCACCCCTGCACACCCGCTCCGTCTCCGAAACCGAGACTCCTCCATGGTCTCCTTCCACCCACACACGCTCCATCTCCGAAACCGAGACTCTTCCATGGTCTCCTTCCACACACGCACACCCCACCTTCTCAAAAACCGGGACTCCTCCATGGTCTCCTTCCACCCACGCACACCCGCTCCATCTCTGAAACCGAGACTACTCTGTGGTCTCCTTCCACCCACCCACACCCGCTCCATCTCTGAAACCAAGACTACTCCATGGTCTCCTTCCACCCACGCACACCCGCTCCGTCTCTGAAACCGAGACTACTCTGTGGTCTCCTTCCACCCCTGCACACCCGCTCCGTCTCCGAAACCCAGACTCCTCCATGGTCTCCTTCCATCCACACACGCTCCATCTCCGAAACCGAAACTCTTCCATGGTCTCCTTCCACACACGCACACCCGCACCTTCTCAAAAACCGGGACTCCTCCATGGTCTCCTTCCACCCACCCACACCCATCCCGTCTCTGAAACCGAGATTCCTCCATGGTCGCCTTCCACCCCTGCACACCCGTTGTGTCTCCGAAACCGAGACTCCTCCATGGTCTCCTTCCACCCACGCACACCCGCTCCGTCTCTAAAACCGAGACTACTCTGTGGTCTCCTTCCACCCCTGCACACCCGCTCCGTCTCCGAAACCCAGACTCCTCCATGGTCTCCTTCCATCCACACACGCTCCATCTCCGAAACCGAAACTCTTCCATGGTCTCCTTCCACACACGCACACCCGCACCTTCTCAAAAACCGGGACTCCTCCATGGTTTCCTTCCACCCACCCACACCCATCCCGTCTCTGAAACCGAGACTCCTCCATGGTCGCCTTCCACCCCTGCACACCCGTTGTATCTCCGAAACCGAGACTCCTCCATGGTATCCATCCACCCCCGCACATCCCGCACCTTCTCCGAAACCGACTCTCCTCGCCATGGCCTCCATCCGCCCTTGAGACACATTGAAGCAGCCCAAACTAAAGCACCCAACACAAGCCCTAACCCACTCTGCCTCATTCCCAACCGCGCGCCGCGTTGACACACAAGAGTCTCAGCAAGGTGTTTAATAGATAATTACATATATTTAATCCATATATTTGGACTCAAATACAAAGATCATTCGCACTGAGATCTATCATTAAGCCCTCAGTGCAGCGAGGGCTAGGAATAGATATAGAAATACAATTTACGTTCTGGATAAAAAGTTAACATGTATATTTAATTACATATGCAAAATCAATAATACATAATTGTAATACATAATACATAATTATATATATATTCTGCACCGAAATAAATTTACATTCTGCATCAAATAAAGTAAAATAATACTAGAAAGCACTTTGGAGGTTTGTTAGGGTCACAATTACATCCTACAGTTCACGTGTACCTAGAGTTTGTTATACTGTGTTACAGTGTAATTAATTTAAATTTAATTATAATAATTTAAAATAGTTTTATATAGCAATGTTTAAATATCGAAATCATTTGACGCAACACCTAAAAACATATTTAAAAAAATTGGTAGAAACTCTGTAAATATTTTATCCCGTCATTTAAAACTGGATCCCAAGCTTTGGGTGATGGACAGACATCCCTTACTGATAACAATACAGTAGTTAGCAGAATATCCGACATGTAGAAACACTTTGAGGGTGTTAGCACATTACTGCATTAGGTTTCTTTGTGTAGGCATCACATTCTCAGATTCTCAACACAACAATCTAGATAAGAATTAAAGTGGGACATGTCTGTGTGTTCCATTGCTGAATGAAAACTTGAAAAACACAATTACATCAACATGAATAGGTTAATCAGAGGTAGAGAGAGAGACATGAAGTATACTTGTATTGTGCATTGGGATTCGGTAGGTACATAGGAAATTGAAAATTGAGTGGACGTAGTGGACAAGAAACAATAAGATAAGATTAAAAAAACCTTTTACAGACATATTGACAGGGCCAGATAGGAGACTTTCGCAATAAAAGTCATCGCTCTCCAGTGGAAAATCAACGCAAATAATAACAGCTGAATACTCTCAAAATTAAAATGAAAGTACTATCAGCACAGCATGCTGCAATACAGTTTACGTTATATATATTACATATATATAGAGAATGCTGTGTAAACTTGTAGTTGTAACAAAGTTGTAGTTGTAGTTGTAGTAAAGTTGTTCTTAAAGTGTAAAGCTAGGGGAGACTATTGAAACACCTCCAATGTTGTATTGAGTCTGATTGAAGATTTTTGTTCATTGTACATTGTACTTGACACAATGAATCCGGCGCATCCTTCTTTCTTATAAGTGCCATCGTGAGATTTGGTAACATCTGCAGTTAGAGCCCAACAGTTAGACCCTCATATAAGAGAGGCGGAACAAATCGATAAGGGATAAAATAAAATAGGCGGTTTCAGAGGAGGCAGAGGGATCACATTTTGGCTCATAGATCTGTGTGTGTGCACTTTTGTAGTTTGTAGTGCACCAACAATTAGATTCTCGTTTACTATAAAAAATAGACTCTTGAATTATATAAGTAGTTTCAAGTTTAATGCAATAGATTAAGCTGGAGGTGAATTTGTGAATTTACTTATTCGATTTAATAAATACACATCAATACTCTTACATTTTCTAAATTTCTAATTATACAGCAGTTTCTTTACGATACAATATGTCGTTTGAAGCAGGAGAAATGGTTCCCGGGAGGTTCCTAACAAAAGTTTGCGGATAAAAGTAATCCACCAAAATTGGTAATTTATTCGAATTTAAAGGAGGACATGCCCGACAACAAACTGGTTGCACACTGACTGTCATATTCAATTGAAAATGCGATTGAGGAAGATACAAGCGGCAATAGATTGATGGTTAACACCTATTACTTACGGTTGGACTGTGAATCCATGAACCATTTCAAAACAAAAGTAATCTACATGCTCTGCAGATCCGTGGCTAAGTTTTTTTGTAATCAATTTGGTCTTGTGCTGTTAACCATTAATCTAATGCCGCGTGTCTCTTCGTCAATGGCATTTTCAATTGAATATGACAGTCAGTGTGCAACAGTATTTGTCATCGTCCATGTCCTGTCCATTCGATTAAATTACCAATTTTGGTGGATTACTTTTATCCGCAAACTTTTGTTAGGAACCACTTATGCTACAAAACACATCCAAATTAGTTAAAATTGAGAATGTACCGGTAGTTGAATTCATCCATTGAATTTGTATTTACATTGTCAGAATAATTGGGGTGCTGCAGAGACCCCAGATAGGTAGGTGGTACCTTGGAATCATGTGCTACACGTGTAAAGGAAATGCTTTGGAACACCTAAGGCTTTATTGCATATCATAGTTTTTATGCATTTCTTTGAACTTGCGACATGGCAAAAGGGAAAGGAAAGGAACGTAAGGGAAAGGCATGGGAAACTTAAGGTCCGATTATTTAGAGCAGCAGTAGTTCCAGTACTCCTCTATGGGAGTCCATGCTGGGATTTAACTGCTGAGGAAACCAAAGCTCTATTTGGCACATACAAGAATGCTACGTCCGGTTCACAGTGTCAAGTACAATGCACACATATCCAATCCTATACTATATAACATTGGAGGTGTCTCATTGGTTCCCCCAAGCTTGACACTAGAAGAAAGCCGTCTCCGCTTTGCAGGACATTGCTTTCGCCGTGAGAACCAGCAAGTGCATAATCTTGTACTTTGGCAGCCTCATGGAGTGAATAAGCATGGTGGACAGCCGATGACTTTCTTGAGACGCATCGTAAAGGACACTGGCCTTGAAGATGCGGGTGATCTAGCAAATGTCATGGGTGATAGGGAGTTGTGGCGGCGCAATTTTTTCGAGAAATCGGCACAGCATTCTTAATATATATGTACTCTATATATATAATGCAGCTGCAATGCAGCATGCCGATTGGAGTTGTAGTAGTAGCGGCATGGCATGTTTATGCCACATACATTTGCATGATACGGGAAATGTAACCTGCATAACTAGCACTGACAACCGCCTTCACAACCACAAAAAAAATGGTTTCTATGCGCATCAACAAATTATTTACAGATTTGTAACGTTACGTATCGAGGTAAGTTTATAATTTACTGACATTGCATAAAGTTTGCTAGTGTGTATGCGTAACCATAGCTACAGTACCAAACCGTCTGAGTCAATCAGACAGCAGTGAAAGTAGCTAAACATGAAACCACATATCGAATAGTAATGATTTGGCGCGCAACCGATTTGGCCTAGGAAAATGTTCCCCCGCGGGTAACAAACAAACTTTTGGTAATTAATTGGCTATAATTCGCTTACTGATTGAAATTCCAATTTCAAATTCATTTACATTTTCAATTACCAATTTTAATTATTTCTGCTCACCACACTCACCGGGACGTGATTTTATAGTAGGCATGCACCAAATGGGATTATTTGTTACTAGTATAACCATTTGATGACAACAATATACTCGGTGTTAGTTGAGTAACGTTTCGACCTTCCGGCCTACTTCAGTAACGTTTCGGCCTTCCGGCCTACTTCAGTAACGTTTCGGCTTTCCGGCCTACTTCAGTAACGTTTCGGCCTTCCGACCTACTTCAGTAACGTTTCGGCCTTCCGGCCTACTTCAGTAACGTTTCGGCCTTCCGGCCTACTTCAGTAACGTTTCGGCCTTCCGGCCTACTTCAGTAACGTTTCGGCCTTCCACCTACTTCAGTAACGTTTCGGCCTTCCGGCCTACTTCAGTAACGTTTCGGCCTTCCGGCCTACTTCAGTAACGTTTCGGCCTTCCGGCCTACTTCAGTAACGTTTCGGCCTTCCGGCCTACTTCAGTAACGTTTCGGCCTTCCGGCCTACTTCAGTAACGTTTCGGCCTTCCGGCCTACTTCAGACTCTTCATTAAACAATATAACCAAATCAACAAATCATACCAAAGATTAAGGTTAAAAGATTAAAAATTAAAGATTAAAAGATTAAAAATATAAATTTTAGGTCTACTATCTGACTATAAAAATGTCAATAAACACACTATATAGGGATGTCTTTTACTTATAATAATTCCAGTATTAACTGTAATTATTTTAATTAATACTTAATTATATATAATTATATCTATAATTATTACTGTAATTATTATAAGTAAAATACATCCCTATATATTGTGTTATTGACATTTTCATATTCAGATAGCAGACCTAAAATTTATATTTACCAGTTTAGTCTGATATAACATATACCGGTACACTTAATCTTTGGCCATTTCTGCACTTAAGACCTTTAAGGCATGCTGCATTGCAGCTGCATTTTTAAGAATGCTGTGCCGGCTTGTCGACAAAATTGCGCCGCCACAACTCCCTATCACCCATGATATTTGCTAGATCATCCGCATCTTCAAGGCCAGTGTCCTTTATGATGCGTCTCAAGAAAGTCATGGGCGGTCCACCATGCTTATTCACTCCATGAGGCTGCCAAAGTAGAAGATTATGCACTGGCTGGTCCTCACGGCGAAAGCAATGTCCTGCAAAGCGGAGGCGATTTTGTTCTAGTGTCAAGCTTGGGGGAACCAATGAGACACCTCCAATGTTATATAGTGTCTGGTTGGAGATGTGTGCATTGTACTTGACACAATGAACCCGGCGTAGCATTCTTGTGAATGCGCCATCCAGAGATTTCGTGTCCTCAGCAGTTAGAGCCCAGCATGGACTCCCGTAGAGGAGTACTGGAACTACTGCTGCTCTAAATAATCGGACCTTAAGTTTGCGATCAATTCTCGGTGACTTCCAAATCCTGGAAAGCCTATTCAAGGCTGCCCATGCCTTTCCCTTACGTATTCGAAGGTCATCACCTGACTTCCGGATCCATGATCCCACAGAAGTCGTCCACATGCTCAAGCATACCATCCTTTGAGCTTATGCTCTTCCAATCAGAGACTTGCTGAGAACATCGAGGTCAGCCCTATAAGGAAAATATATGATAAGACACTACCTATGATAAGATACAACCATTGATAATAATCAACTAAGGAAGGTCGATGACTTCCAGTACCTTGGATAATGGATAGAGAGTAGCAAAAAGGACATAGAAGTTAGGAAAGCAAAGGCTTGGGTAGCTCTATAAAAAATGGATACCATCTGGAAATCAGATCTTTCCAGGCACCTGAAGACTAAGTTCTTTCGAGCCACAGTGGAAAGTGTATTTTTATACGGGGGTGAGACCTGGACACTGACTAAATCACTTGAACAACGAATTGATGGTTGCTACACAAGACTACTAAGGGCAGCCATAAACATCAGCTGGAGACAACACATGACAAATGCCGAGCTTTATGGTACAATACCACCTGTATCAACCACCCCCCGTGAAAGCAGATTCAGAGGGCACTGCTGGTGAAGTAAAGACGAGGTCATACCAGATCTACTTTTCTGGCAACCAACTCATGGAAAGCGTAGTCGTGGACGACCGGCCAAAACATATATAGATCAACTTGAAAGGGATACTGAACTTGGGAGAAACGAAATTGCGACAACTATGGAGAATCGGGAAGCCTGGAAGGATCTCATTTCCACTGTCCGAGTTCGCTCGACCTAGTAGTAGTAGTAATCTTTGGTATGATTTGTTCATTTGTTTATCGAAGAGTCTGAAGTAGGCCGGAAGGTCGAAACGTTACTCAACTAACGTTTTCATTGTCAGCGATAGACCCTCTTGCCCCTATATCCACAAACCACTTAATGATCACCCCGCTGACTAACGTTTGTAATAGGAAGGCATAGCGGATCGAATTCGCTAACAATTTTGTCGAGAAGCCGGCATAGTATTCTTAAGGCCCATGTGAAGAATACCAGTTTTTCTGCCGTTATATTTCACTTTGCAGTTACCCCCATGTGAAGAATACCAGTTTTTCTGCCGTTATATTTCACTTTGCAGTTACCCCCATGTGAAGAATACCAGGTTTTCACCAAAAACACAGGTTACACAAGGTCTGAATCTAACCAAAACAATAAACGAATTAGTATATGTACAGGTTATAGGACAGAATACGCGCTATAAAACACTTAATAACGATAAATTAAAAAAAATTAAATATCTTCATATATGAAATTCCAATAAAAAGTCGACCGAAAAGTGAAATCCTTCGCCTCCGCTTTGCAAGCCGACACCGCTTTGCAGGACCATTGCTTTCGCCGTGAGAACCAGCCAGTGTATAATCTTCTGCTTCGGCGGCCTCATGGAGTCAATAACCATGGTACTAGGATCGGCATGCTGCATTGCAGCTGCATTTTTAAGAATGCTGTGCCGTCTTGTCAACAAAATTGCACCGCCACAACTCCCTATCACCCATGACATTTGCTAGATCATCCGCATCTTTAAGGCTAGTGTCCATTAAGATGCGTCTCAAGAAAGTCATGGGCTGTCCACCATGCTTATTCACTCCATGAGGCTGCCAAAGTACAAGATTATGCACTGGCTGGTCCTCACGGCGAAAGCAATGTCCTGCAAAGCGGAGGCGATTTTGTTCTAGTGTCAAGCTTGGGGGAACCAATGAGACACCTCCAATGTTATATAGTGTCTGGTTGGAGATGTGTGCATTGTACTTGACACAATGAACCCGGCGTAGCATTCTTGTGAATGTGCCATCCAGAGATTTGGTGTCCTCAGCAGTTAGAGCCCAGCATGGACTCCCGTAGAGGAGTACTGGAACTACTGCTGCTCTAAATAATCGGACCTTAAGTTTCCGATTAATTCTCGGTGACTTCCAAATCCTGGAAAGCCTATTCAAGGCTGCCCATGCCTTTCCCTTACGTATTCGAAGGTCCTCACCTGACTTCCGGATCCATGATCCCAGGTAACAGAAGTCGTCCACATGCTCAAGCATACCATCCTTTGAGCTTATGCTCATCCGATCAGAGACTTGCTGAGGACTTTCAAAGTTAACTGTCAGAATTTTGGTCTTTCTGGAGTTAATAAAAAGACCAACACTAGAAGCAGCATGTTCTAATGAGCTGAGGAGCCGTTGGGCTCCCTCTAATGATTCTGAGAGTACTCCTAAGTCATCAGCAAAGTCTAGATCAGTTAGGTACTTGGCAGGATTTCCTCGACTTCTGGAGCCAGTAGGTGGAGTTATCATCACCCCATCATCATTATGATGATCTAAGGACATGCGTAGAACATAGTCAACCACAATAATGAACAAGAATGGTGCAAGTGTGTCTCCTTGGAGGACGCCCCATAACACTTCAAATGGTTCTGTGTCACCGTCAACAGTAGACACAAATGTTGTCGAACCATCGTATACTGATCTGATTGCTGCAATAATTTCATCAGGAATCCCATATAATGAAAGTATGCTGAACATACGTGAGCGAGAGACTGAATCAAAGGCCTTGAAGAAGTCAACAAAGATAACAGCCAGATGCCTGTCTTTCTTTTTTGATAATTCTTCAATTATCCTTCTAAGTGCCAAAATGGGCTCCATGGTCCCACGACCTTTACGGAACCCATTCTGGTTTCCACGGAGCAGTCTCTCAATGGGATCCCTGATGCGATTTAATAGAATCCTATTGTATAGCTTTGCAGCAATCGAGATCAATGAGATTCCCCGAAAAGAACCATAGAGTGTTAGGTTGCCCTTCTTGGGAACTGGCACCAACTTATTTGTTTTCATTTCTTGTGGGACTCTTGTTGTACGGTACATGTCTACTATGATGGGATAGATGAGCTTTAAACACTCAGGTATTTTAAAGACCTCAGGGGGAACACCATCTACTCCACTGGCACGATTGGTCTTAATGCTCTTTGCAGCAGCCTTCACTTCTGCAAAGGAGATATCGCCAATGGGAATATCTGGGAGTACAGACTCAGACACCTTTACTTCTATAAAGTTATCAGGCAATACCCTGTCATTATTGAGGAGCTTTTCAAAGTGGGCTTTCAAACCATTGAGGCGATCGGCTGGTGATTCAGCCTTAACCTTGGTGGTTGGTTGGCTTTTCCGCCCAGTAAGCAGATTGATCGATTTCCATGCCTGGGATGATTGCCTGCTGTCGTCAGCATCATTGATGGCATCAACCTGTTGGTTTATTAGCTCCTGTAGATTAACAGAGTACTGCCTGTTCAGGGACCTAGATGCAGCCTTAACTGCATTCTTGGCCGCTGTAGTCTGTTTGAGTCGGGACTCTTTCTGCGCCTTATGAAGGTCATTTCGGCACTTTTGAATTTTGTTGTCAGTCCAGGGGGCCCTTTTCCTGTTTCAAGGGTATACAGGAACTGTTTCTGCAGCTGCTAACTTAACTGCTTCTGTAAAGGCAGTATAGCCCTCACAGTGATCTGCCGCCTCAGAGGCAAGAGCCTCATACCTGTTGCTCAGCTGTAGTGTGAAGCTGGATCTCACACTTGGCTGTTGCAACAGAGAGGACCAGTCATGCCGCGGCAAGGGAGATTTCGTTGTTCTGCTAGCACGCAGACTAAGTCTTACCTTGGCCACAATAAGGCGGTGATCACTGGAGAAGGGTCGAAGTGTAAATGCATTACAGTCTTGTATAGAGCTCCTGTATTTCCTACGAAACAGAATATGGTCTATCTGGGACTTGTGACCACTGGGTCCACTACGAGTCCATAGCTTTCCAGTTCGCTTCTTGAACTGGGTTCCAGCCGAAAACAATCCATTTCCAGAGATAAAATCCTGAAGATGGACAGAATTTCGGTTAACACTATTGCTATAGACCCAGGGCGATGTAGGTGATTGATGCAGACTCGCATTAAAGTCTCCCAGGAATGTTAAGAATGCATGCTGATCCACTCCATCAGTAGCTGCTTGTAGATTGTGGTAGAAATTTTCCACCTCCTCTACAGGGGCAACACTAGTTGGAGAGTAGCTACTACTACTAGGATCGGCATGCTGCATTGCAGCTGCATTTTTAAGAATGCTGTGCCGGCTTGTCAACAAAATTGCACCGCCACAACTCCCTATCACCCATGACATTTGCTAGATCATCCGCATCTTCAAGGCCAGTGTCTTTTAAGATGCGTCTCAAGAAAGTCATGGGCTGTCCACCATGCTTATTCACTCCATGAGGCTGCCAAAGTACAAGATTATGCAGTGGCTGGTCCTCGCGGCGAAAGCAATGTCCTGCAAAGCGGAGGCGATTTTGTTCTAGTGTCAAGCTTGGGGGAACCAATGAGACACCTCCAATGTTATATAGTGTCTGGTTGGAGATGTGTGCATTGTACTTGACACAATGAACCCGGCGTAGCATTCTTGTGAATGTGCCATCCAGAGATTATTTGGTGTCCTCAGCAGTTAGAGCCCAGCATGGACTCCCGTAGAGGAGTACTGGAACTACTGCTGCTCTAAATAATCGGACCTTAAGTTTCCGATTAATTCTCGGTGACTTCCAAATCCTGGAAAGCCTATTCAAGGCTGCCCATGCCTTTCCCTTACGTATTCGAAGGTCCTCACCTGACTTCCGGATCCATGATCCCAGGTAACAGAAGTCGTCGACATGTTCAAGCATACCATCCTTTGAGCTTATGCTCATCCGATCAGAGACTTGCTGAGGACTTTCAAAGTTAACTGTCAGAATTTTGGTCTTTCTGGAGTTAATAAAAAGACCAACACTAGAAGCAGCATGTTCTAATGAGCTGAGGAGCCGTTGGGCTCCCTCTAATGATTCTGAGAGTACTCCTAAGTCATCAGCAAAGTCTAGATCAGTTAGGTACTTGGCAGGATTTCATCGACTTCTGGAGCCAGAAGGTGAAGTTATCATCACCCCATCATCATTATGATGATCTAAGGACATGCGTAGAACATAGTCAACCACAATAATGAACAAGAATGGTGCAAGTGTGTCTCCTTGGAGGACGCCCCATAACACTTCAAATGGTTCTGTGTCACCGTCAACAGTAGACACAAATGTTGTCGAACCATCGTATACTGATCTGATTGCTGCAATAATTTCATCAGGAATCCCATATAATGAAAGTATGCTGAACATACGTGAGCGAGAGACTGAATCAAAGGCACACAATCAGAACCACCTTAGGAAACTTCTTAGCCAGTCTTCCAGAACATGAGAAGTGGCAACGGATGATGCGGTTAGAGATTTGGTCTATTTTGTCCAATGCTGCATGTGCAGTTGGATTCATCAATAGACCAATTCCACCATTGCCACTATCATCTGCTGACGCGAGGGCGAGTCGCCAACCGCCCCCCATGTCCTTAATCAGAACCTCATCAGTCTGTCCAGTCTGCATTCGGTGCTCTTGAATACCCACTGCGCTAAGAGAAAGCTTATCTGCCAAGGCAGTCAGCTCACCTTGTCGCATTGGGGACCCGAGTGTTAGGGTGTTTACTAAGGTTAGTCTAGTGACTTGCCTCAGATTCACCAATGGCTTTGTTGGTCGGGGTGGAACATGAGAGTAGCCTCCAACTCCAGAATCCCTCTCCCCATCACAATCTGGCCTCCCTGGTGACCCAGGGTTTGGGCCAGAAAGGTCATCAGGAAAGGGACTCAAAGAATTGTTGACTGCTCTCTCTCCAGTAGGGGGTGAGACAGGCAGCCGGTCAGGAGTTAACTGATAACCATGGTGGACAGCCCTTGACTTTCTTGAGACGCATCTTAAAGGACACTGGCCTTGAAGATGCGGATGATCTAGCAAATGTCATGGGTGATATGGAGTTGTCGTGGCGCAATTTTGTCAACAAGCCAGCACAGCATTCTTAATATATATGTAATATATATATAATGCAGCTGCAATGCAGCATGCCGATCGCAGTAGTATAGTCTCCTTCACACATATAGCCGACACACCTTACATTATCAACCTATCGTATAGTATCGGTTCCTAATGAACTAATTAGTAAACTTACAGTAATAATGTTTTCATCACATATCGGTTATTTTTGTATCGGCCGTTTTATAACCTGTACAAATACTAATTAGTTTATTGTTTTGGTTCCAGCCCTTCTGTAACTTGGGGTTAACGTTAAAACTTGGTATTCTTCGCGTGGGGTAAACTGCAAAGATGCTATAACTTTTTGTTGGGCACAGCTTTTGTAAAGTCGGCAATGACAACCCGGTGGGATCGAACTGGTGACCTCCGGCTTTGAAGCCTGACGCTCTAACCATTCAACTAGCGGCTCAGGTAAAAGATAGACCTGGAAATACCTTGTACAGTATGTCCGCAATTTACCTCCTTATGGCCTCCCATCTGTCAATACCATCATATGCTGCCATTGTGCTCAACCCTACTTCCTGTAATTGAAAACACAAGCAATTTATATGAATATACAATTTAATATTTAAACAATATATAATAATAATATTAATGAAATTAATTACACTAAATAAATAAACAAGAAACAATCTGAAACAATCTCGACTTTCAATTCATCACACAATCTATGCCAACTTTTCCAAATCCTTTCTGCCTCTCCTCTATTCTCTCTCCCTCATTACTCACTTTCTCTCACACAGCTGATTAACTTTGATATACTATTATTGATAATATTAAATAATCACACCTTCCCCTGATAAAATATTCGCGCAATTTTTTATCAAAATGTAATTCAACAATCAATTTTTTATATAATACCGTAACGATCTACTGGATGACGCACACGGGTGGATCTTCTCGGAATTTCTAACTCTACACTGTCGTCACTGCTTTCAATCCCAATCTCCTCGACAATGTTATCTGAAGAGCTAATCTCTTCACCAGCGATCAATTCATTAACTACCTCTTCATGATCTAAATGAGATGAAAGAGTTTTAGATCTATCAGTATTGGATCCTATGTTACTAAGTTCCGGCTTTACAACATTATCAGAGTCTACTTCCACTGCATGCTTAATAATGTCAATATTGACAATCTTGTCACGAAACTTTCCATCGTTGTGGCTAATGACAACAGTTGATTCATTAACGATGTCGACAATTGACCAAGTTTTAACCCATAGGTTCAATGATTTTGGTGCACGCGCTTCACGCTGTAAATAAACTTGATCCCCCGTTGAAAATACTCTCGGAGGTTTAAGAGACAACTTGTCTAGATGAGATAGGCACTCATCTAGATAGTCGACTAACTTGGGGTCACGGCTGCAATATTTTATCATACTTATCGATGCGTCTCTATTTATTCTTGGTGTCTGCCAGTCCCAACCACACATTGCCTTAGTAGGTGTAACTGATGTTGTAGTAGTTGGACGATGGCGATAATAGTATAGTAGTAAATCTATATCTGCTTTCCATGATCGATTGCAGTCAACGGTTTTTCTAATAAGAGTTAGGAATGTTCTATGGAATCTCTCCACCGCACCCTGACTTTCAGGATGTCTAACGGCCCCTCGTCGCACTACTATATTGAATTGATTAAATAACTCCTTTGTCATACGATTCCACAATTCAGTACCACTGTCGCTACGGATAATCTCTGGAGGCCCCCAGCGTCGACATATTTCTAACAATGCCTCGATTATATCATCATGAGAATAGCTTTTAATTGATACTACTTCAACGTATTTGGTCAGGACATCAAATAAAACCAATAACCCAACATAATAACTGTCTCCTGGAATTTTGACTGTATCCATCTGGATAACCTGCCATGGTCTGTCAGGAATAACCATGCGCGCGTTACCAACACTACTTTCTGGCTTTAACGGATTTGCTAACGAACATGCCTCGCAGTTCCTTAAGTATTCTTGACATTTACTTGACATATTCGGGAAATAACATTTACGACGCAACAATTCTCTGGTCGTTTCATGGCAGGGGTGCCCATATGATTTGTGAACATTCGCGATTGCTTCACATTCTAGAGTTTTTGATAGCAGGGGAACATTAAATTCTTCATCTGGGGGAACCTTCACTGTTCTAAATAATATATCATCAATCGAGATAATCTGACTTTTTATGCCATTAAAATTTGACAAAACTTTGGCTTTGCTGAAAAGATTTTGAATTTCTGCGTCATTCAATTGTTCCTCCTTTATACGACACAGAGATATACCACAGTAATACTCACTCTGGTTACTCTTAACAATGCCACCAAAACTTTCAACATTTTCTATCACTTGACGTCCACTCTCTTTACATATATGTGACTTTTTCATAGATAACCACTCTTTAGGTAATCTTGTAAGTACATCAGCCTTATTCGTCTTTGAAGTAACCCACTGAATATTGACATTTAACTTGTATACTCTTGTCAGTTCTAGAATAAGCTCCAGTCGTCGTTTAACTAAATTTACATACATACCATCTATATGTACACGTTGTATATTCTTTAAGGTAGACTGCACCCAACGACAAACTGTTATAGAATCTGTACAGATGGTGATGTCCTTTATCTCCCAACTAATGGCTAAATTAACAGCTTCTAAAACGGCATCTAATTCTACAACATTGATGTGAAGTTTTGATTCGCGCTTCTTTCTCAACCAGGCACAATCCTCTACTGCTTCTCCATTAATTTCTAGCACAACTGCCTTTGCAACATCACTTGCATCGCACCACAACAATACACAACATTTATCCTCTACCTTGGCCCGCCATATGCCTCCTACAGGATCATTGTGCTGAATTCTTTTCCAAATATCCAAGACTAAGTTTAACACCCAAGAAGGTATTGGGTCATCCCAATCACAATGTCCTTCAACTTCACTACATTGACGCTTCATCCAACTACATGCTACACGAAGCCATCCACAAACTGGGTATATACCTATTAATTTACCACACCAAGAATGGAGCTCCCTTCGAGACATTTGGGAAACATTTGGTTTTAAATCCCCCTTTTCCCGCCTTGTCCATTTCAAAACGCCGTTTGAATTTACAATCTGTAAACCCAACACACAACTATCTTCTATTGGGACTGGTTCCTTTGTAGGCAATCCATACGTGTTTAAAGCAAGTGACACTTCATTGCAAGAAACAATATCTTGATCGACATCGATGTTGTCAACATAACTGTCAACACAATTGCGTGAAAAGCTGTACGCATGAAACAATATAAACTCAACAATAGTATCTAAAACCTTTCGTGCTATTTCTAACCCAAATCCCATTCTAGACATTACATACAGTTTATCTTGATACGCTACTACCTGATAACACAGCAGATGTGGAGCTACACGAATTTGCAGGTACGCTTTCTTGATGTCAAGTAGTGAACAATTATCAGACCATTGCCTCCACTTTCGTATTTTCTCACTACAGACTGACATTTGCTGTCCTGGATAACTTTCAATTAAATCATTTAGACGTTTGTAATCTAATACTGGCCTCACTGGTGTACTAAGTTTATGTTCCTGTACCACAGGCATTACAGGTAGAACACATTTGACATTGCCATGTACATTTTCTTTATACTCAACCAAAAATTTATTATCTATCCAAAACTGCATTTCCTTTGAAAACATGGACATGTGATCATTGGACAATTTCATACCATAATCTGAAATACCACTGCCAACAGTACCAACTGGTATATTTCCACTTTTCCATAACCACTCAACTTCCCAAAACCCTTTTGCACTTGAATACTTTACAACAAAATCGCTTTCAGATATAGTCACATCGCCATTGTCATAACACTGAACAGTAGCAGTATTAGATGTTAATATATTCGATTTACATTTACCTACTGATTCATAGCCTTTGTCCTTGTCATCACTATCATTTACTTTGTTAACAGCTCCACACACTTCATTGTCAAGTACATTATTCGGAAAACTAACAGCAGTGATACAATTTCTAACAGGATTTGTAACAACATTCAAACCACCTAGTTTTAAAATAACATCCATTCCAAGCAGTATATCAACATCAAAAATGTTACATCCATGTACCACCCACGCTTCAATGAGCACACAATTGTCAACACCAGGTAAATCATATACATGTAATTGCACTTTACCGATAACTCTTACTTTACTACCATTTAACATTTGTAATGACTGACTGAACTGATTTGAGTAATTTGCACTAGGTTTATTACATAAATAACCAGCAGAAACAATAGTATGGGAACAATAAGTATCTATACCCACCATGCACTGGTAACGTTGCTCATAGTTGTTAATAGATAATGTAACCGCACATCTAGGGGACTTTAACTGGGAGGTTGGTTGTGCGGCAACTCCTACAACCCCCCTTTCACGTTTCCCGACCATTTAGAAGGGCAATCTCTAGCGATGTGCCCTCCTCCACCGCACCTAAAGCATCTAATCGATTTCTTCTCCGGACAACTCGAGGAATAATGACCAGTTTTCTGACAGTTATAACAAACAAAAGTTGTCGTTGGTTTGTTATTTGACCCGCTAGATGGCGATGGTCTACTATACGTTTTACCTCCTACCGCTCCCACGGCATACAAGGAGTCATCTGGTTTCTTATCAACTATAATATTTCTAGCACGGGCCATGAGATCTTCCAACGATAGCGTATAATCGTCAACCGCAGTAAGTGTCAAAAGTTGACTACCTACCTCACTTGGTAGACCGTAAATAAACTGACATTTCAACACGGGATGAAACCTATCGATGTCAGTAGGTTTCAGACCAGACAACACAAGTAAACGTTTCAGGTCCGATAAATAAACTTCAACCGCCTCCCCAACGCCCCATTTCCGACTTACAAACTGCGTATACGCTTGATAGGGTGTAACAGAAAACGCCCTAGTTAAAGTCGCTTCAATAACTTCGTAGTTTTCTTTGTTGACATCGTCTAACTGGTCATAAACGGTAAAAGCGTGATCTTCCAGAAACATCGGCAAGTAAAGATGCTTCTCTTCCCATTTCTGAGATCTTGCTACAAGGTCGAATTTCTTTTTCCACTCTTGAAAATCACCTTTGCCATTAAATGATCGGATTACTTGTTGCAACTTTAATGACATAATATTGGTTGCGGTGATAGCTTGTAATTGAAAACACAAGCAATTTATATGAATATACAATTTAATATTTAAACAATATATAATAATAATATTAATGAAATTAATTACACTAAATAAATAAACAAGAAACAATCTGAAACAATCTCGACTTTCAATTCATCACACAATCTATGCCAACTTTTCCAAATCCTTTCTGCCTCTCCTCTATTCTCTCTCCCTCATTACTCACTTTCTCTCACACAGCTGATTAACTTTGATATACTATTATTGATAATATTAAATAATCACATTCCCCTAATATGAAACCACTCATGCAACCATAACTCCAATAATAAATTATAAACAGGAAGTCTGATATACTTCACCTGGACCCCATATTTAATTAAATTTTAATTGTAGTATTGTACTATATACCTTACATGTAAATAAATTCAGTTACTTATTTAAATATTAAATAATTTCTTTATTACAAACAATAAATTAAATGTAATTGACATTTATACAAAATAAATTGAATTTATACATCCTTATTTCAACGATATTTCACGAATAAATTTATTTCTATATTTTTGTAGAATCCATCACCCGCTAACTAACTACGGTAACTACGGTAACTACGGTAACTACGGTAACTAACTATTAATTATCATGATTTTTACACGCCATTACATTTATTCTATACCGCGAATTGGATTCGCATTGTGAAACAAAATGTTCACTGTTATTGATGTGATCCACTTAACCCTATTAAACCCGGGGGGGGGGGGGGGGGGGGTCAATATGACCCCCCCCCCCCGTGGTTTTTTTATTATAATTCTGAAACAAACGCAGTTGGGAATCTGAAATTTTATGACTTTTCCTAAAAATCTATTGTATTCATGGTAGTGAACACCGTTTTCAAAAATATTGGGTACTTTTCGAGTTATAGCACCATTTTTTAACCCTACTTTTGGCACTTTTTTTGAGACGTTTTTTGAAAATTACATTTCATTAAATATGAATTGTAACATCTCTATTTTTGATTTACACCGGTTTTTTGGTGTTAGAAATTGGATGGAATTCATATAAATTGATTTAGAAATTTCAAATTTGTTTTTTCGATGGGTGCCAAATTTTGGTGCCAGCACCAAATTTTGAAATAAGTCAATTTTGTAAATTGATTGTTTGAAACTAGTTTTTTACGCAATTGGGGTTTTCTGGGGTTCTGGATTCGATGAAATATATACGAGTTGCACCAAGCGTATCAAACTTGTATTTTTCGGTGCTGTGTGCAAATTTTGGTGCTAGCACGAAATTTTGAAAATCCATTCAATATATAAAATTGCTTGTGACAATTTATTTCTTGCGTTTTAGAGGTTTATGGCTGTTCTGAATTCAATGGAAAATATAATTATCGAACTAGACATCTCAATCTTGCATTTTTCGGATATGGGTGCAAAATGTGGTGCTAGCACCAAATTTTGAAAACCATCAAATATATCAATTGATTGTGTCACCTTGTTTCTTGCGTTATACGGGTTTGTGATGGTTCTGAATTCAATGGAATCAGTAAAAATTTCATAAGAGTTCTCAAACTTGTATTTTTCGCCGGTGGGTGAAAATTGTTGTGCCAGCACCAAATTTTGGAAAATATGCAAATAGTAGCAAGTGCAAGTGCAAGTAGTAGTGCAAGTAGATAGTATCACCTTGTTTCTTGCGTTATACGGGTTTATGAGTGTCCTGAATCCAATGGAATCAATAAAAACAGCACTGGACATCGCAAACTTGTACTTTTTGGTGATGGGTACGAAATTTGGTGCTAGCACCAAAATTTGCCAAATTACGCCGAAAAATACAAGTAGCAATGATCTGGCATATTATAAATGTATTCCATTAGAATCAGCGCCCTCGAAAACCTGAAAATGTGAATTTATAGCATCGTATAAGTGAATTAAAAATTTTGTGTTCTAACTGAAAAGTGCTGGTTACTTGTTTTTTTTCATTTTTTTCCTACGCAGAGGGGACTAAACGGCCATTTATAGTAATCATATCATTTTTAAATATTTTCCAATGTATTGTGGACCCCAAAAAACCTGTATTGAAAAATAATTAGCCGAAAATGTAACTTTCAAATTTTGTGAAAATTGTGCACTACTTGTAATTTTGGTGCTGCAATATAACCATCCCAGTACATTTTTTGAAATTTTTTTTTTCGGTCGGATCCAGACAAGTGATACCTACGTACAAACAAAAAATCAGACGTTTTCGTAAATATTTGTAGATTTTAGAGGGAGGGGGGGGGGGTCAATATGACCCCCCCCCCGGTATTTGTACAACATTTTATAGCCCGGTACTAATAGGGTTAAACGTAATAATTTTATTATGGATGCGCCGCCAATCGGGGCAAACAGGTAAAAAACAGCAAAACCTATAATTTAAAATTCACAAATATCAAGTCAAAAATATAAATGTTAACTCTATAAAAAGGTAATAACGTCACCAGACAATAATTGGAAATTCAATTAATCAAGGCTTTACTTATATATCTGCAAAGTGTGAGGGAACATCACCGAGTGATTTTAATTTTACAGTGTGTTTATGATTATTAATTTTACAGTGCGTTTATGATTATTAATTTTACAGTGTGTTTATGATTATTAATTTTACAGTGTGTTTATGATTATTAATTTTACAGTGTGTTTATGATTATTAATTTTACAGTGTGTTTATGATTATTAATTTTACAGTGTGTTTATGATTATTAATTTTACAGTGTGTTTATGATTATTAATTTTACAGTGTGTTTATGATTATTAATTTTACAGTGTGTTTATGATTATTAATTTTACAGTGTGTTTATGATTATTAATTTTACAGTGTGTTTATGATTATTAATTTTACAGTGTGTTTATGATTATTAATTTTACAGTGTGTTTATGATTATTAATTTTACAGTGTGTTTATGATTATTAATTTTACAGTGTGTTTATGATTATTAATTTTACAGTGTGTTTATGATTATTAATTTTACATTGTGTTTATGATTATTAATTTTACAGTGTGTTTATGATTATTAATTTTACAGTGTGTTTATGATTATTAATTTTACAGTGTGTTTATGATTATTAATTTTACAGTGTGTTTATGATTATTAATTTTACAGTGTGTTTATGATTATTAATTTTACAGTGTGTTTATGATTATTAATTTTACAGTGTGTTTATGATTATTAATTTTACAGTGTGTTTATGATTATTAATTTTACAGTGTGTTTATGATTATTAATTTTACAGTGTGTTTATGATTATTAATTTTACAGTGTGTTTATGATTATTAATTTTACAGTGTGTTTATGATTATTAATTTTACAGTGTGTTTATGATTATTAATTTTACAGTGTGTTTATGATTATTAATTTTACAGTGTGTTTATGATTATTAATTTTACAGTGTGTTTATGATTATTAATTTTACAGTGTGTTTATGATTATTAATTTTACAGTGTGTTTATGATTATTAATTTTACAGTGTGTTTATGATTATTAATTTTACAGTGTGTTTATGATTATTAATTTTACAGTGTGTTTATGATTATTAATTTTACAGTGTGTTTATGATTATTAATTTTACAGTGTGTTTATGATTATTAATTTTACAGTGTGTTTATGATTATTAATTTTACAGTGTGTTTATGATTATTAATTTTACAGTGTGTTTATGATTATTAATTTTACAGTGTGTTTATGATTATTAATTTTACAGTGTGTTTATGATTATTAATTTTACAGTGTGTTTATGATTATTAATTTTACAGTGTGTTTATGATTATTAATTTTACAGTGTGTTTATGATTATTAATTTTACAGTGTGTTTATGATTATTAATTTTACAGTGTGTTTATGATTATTAATTTTACAGTGTGTTTATGATTATTAATTTTACAGTGTGTTTATGATTATTAATTTTACAGTGTGTTTATGATTATTAATTTTACAGTGTGTTTATGATTATTAATTTTACAGTGTGTTTATGATTATTAATTTTACAGTGTGTTTATGATTATTAATTTTACAGTGTGTTTATGATTATTAATTTTACAGTGTGTTTATGATTATTAATTTTACAGTGTGTTTATGATTATTAATTTTACAGTGTGTTTATGATTATTAATTTTACAGTGTGTTTATGATTATTAATTTTACATTGTGTTTATGATTATTAATTTTACAGTGTGTTTATGATTATTAATTTTACAGTGTGTTTATGATTATTAATTTTACAGTGTGTTTATGATTATTAATTTTACAGTGTGTTTATGATTATTAATTTTACAGTGTGTTTATGATTATTAATTTTACAGTGTGTTTATGATTATTAATTTTACAGTGTGTTTATGATTATTAATTTTACAGTGTGTTTATGATTATTAATTTTACAGTGTGTTTATGATTATTAATTTTACAGTGTGTTTATGATTATTAATTTTACAGTGTACCAGTACCAATACCAGTAAAATGAAACACGGCCGACTAATAGTTAACAGCTCAGATAGACTGTCCCTTATAGTATTTATATTTAATAGAATAAAACAACCTCGCGCAGGTGCAAAAAAAAGTCCCTTATAGAGTGCGCTGATTAAATTACTACAACTCTGATTTTTCTCGGTTTCCCAGTGGTGTGTCAAATAATACAGTCGTAGGTAATACTGCAGTAGAGTTAGGGGGAAAATAATTCATCATAGCCACTACCTATAATTTTAGGATAACGTTTTGTCGGGCGACCGGTATATTTATAATTTATTATTGATGTTATGGGTGAATGAGTGGTTTCATATTATTATTAACTTTTTGTTGGGTACAGATTGTGCAAAGTGGGCAATGACGTCCAGGTGGGATCGAACTTTCAACCCGGAGGTCACCAGTTCGATCACACCTAGAGTGCCGACTTTGCAAAAGTTGTTCCCAACAAAAAGTTATAATAAATATGAAACCACTCATTTACCAATAACATCAATAATAAACTATAATTTTAGGACATGTGAGTTTGTACTTGTTGTTACTAATTGTTATCTAACATGCCTGGAGTCTGTCTTGTCGGGTAAGTCTTTCTTGCATCGTTTTCTCCTTTTGGGCGCATCATTGTCATTTTCTGGCATGGCTTTTTTTTAAAGAGCGCCTTCCGCCATTGCTTGGCAAAACCTAGAAACCTGGGTCTGTGATGATCAGAGCACAGATAGGCTGGCAACATCTGGATCAGTTTCTTTTTGTAGTTTTTACTCAGTTTGGTTTGGTGTTGGTCATTACTGCTTGAAGATAACGGGTAGAAATAATCAGGAGGCGATAGTCACATTCGTTATTCTAGATTCATTGCCGAAATAGGATCGCGACTTACGTCCGCAAACTGTTACACTGAACGCTTCTACAAATTGTTTAGATAGTCCGCAGTACAACAGAAAGTTTAGACTTGTATTAGATAAGGCAACCATTGTGCATACCTGCAATAAAAGTTAGTTTCAAATGTTAGATAAGTTATATTAATTACTATTAAATATTACATATAAATAAAGTGGCATCACTGGTAAAGTAGCTGTCTCCAAGGGGAATATATTTACTACACCAGCGGGCAGAAGAAGCGACTTATTGAAATATGAAACGGTAGCCTAAAGTGAGATACAGTGACTTAATTCGAATGTCGGTATATTTTTAAGTCCAATGCTTAATGTTAAAACAAACACACAAAATTTAAATATTAAATAAGCAGTTTAAAAATAAAGCAGCCACTTGGTCTAGTGGTGACATGTTGAAACAATGACGCCGGTATCAGTTTACTGAAATAAACACACCAGTATCATATCACACAGTACCACACCAGTATCATATATCTATCTATCTATGATCGGACTGCTGCATTGTAGCTGTAGATTGAGATGCTATGCTGGATTAACAAACATGACATTTGTCATGTTTTCCGACATTTGACCCCCCCCCCCCCCCCCCCCCGCTCCCCTCCCTTAATTAAACAAAAAAATTGTGCTACCACACACAATCTATAATTGGCTAGATGTGATGCACCGTGCATTAAGAAAGCTATGCAGGCTGGTTGACAAAATTGCGCCGCCACAACTCCATATCCCCCATGACTTTCGCGAGAATATCCGCATCTTTACTTTAAGGCCAGTGTCCTTTTAGAGGCGTCTCAAGAAAGTCAAGGGCTGTCCAGTCCAGCTTGCATATTTTCTCCTTGAGGTTGCCAAAGCACAATAATATGTACAGGCTGGTTCTTACGGTGAAAACAATGTCCTGCGAAATGGAAGCGACTCTGTTCAAGTAGTCTGGTTGGAGATGCAGTAAACACGACGTAACATTATTGTGTATGTGTCATCAGATATTAGGTATCCTCTGCAATTAGAGCCCAGTATGAACTCCCATATAGAAGTACTGGTTCTACTACTTCTCGAAATAGTCGAACCTTACGTTTCCGTCGTATCCAATGTGACTTCCAAATCCTGGACAGCCCATACAATACGGCTCATGCCTTCCTTCCCCTTGCATATTCGAAGGTCTGACCTCCGGACGGACCCATGATCCCAGGTAACACAAGCCGTCCACATGCTCAGAGAGATGCAAGTGCGTCACCATGGTGGTTTCCCCATAACGGATTCCGCGGATTCCTCCGTTATTGGTGTCCCCACTGCAGACTCCTCCGGGGTCGGTGTCCCCACCGCGGATTCCTCCGGTGTCGGTGTCCCCATTGCGGATTCCTCCGGGGTCGGTGTCCCCACCACGGATTCCTCCGGAGTCAGTGTCCCCACCACGGATTCCTCCGGGGTCGGTGTCCCCACTGCAGACTCCTCCGGGGTCGGTGTCCCCACTGCAGACTCCTCCGGGGTCGGTGTCCCCACCGCGGATTCCTCCGGGGTCGGTGACCTGACCACGAATTCCTCCGGGGTCGGTGTTCCCACCACGGATTCCTCCGGGGTCGGTGTCCCCACCGCGGATTCCTCCAGGGTCGGTGTCACCACCGCGGATTCCTCCAGGGTCGGTGTCCCCATTGCGGATTCCTCCGGGGTCGGTGACCTGACCACGAATTCCTCCGGGGTCGGTGTCCCCACCACGGACTCCTCCGGAGTCAGTGTCCCCACCGCGGATTCCCCCAGGGTCGGTGTCCCCACCGCGGATTCCTCCGGGGTCGGTGACCTGACCACGAATTCCTCCGGGGTCGGTGTTCCCACCACGGATTCCTCCGGGGTCGGTGTCCCCACCACGGATTCCTCCGGGGTCGGTGTCCCCACCGCGGATTCCTCCAGGGTCGGTGTCCCCATTGCGGATTCCTCCGGGGTCGGTGTCCCCACCACGGATTCCTCCGGAGTCAGTGTCCTCACCACGGATTCCTCCGGGGTCGGTGTCCCCACTGCAGACTCCTCCGGGGTCGGTGTCGCCACCGCGGATTCCTCCGGGGTCGGTGTCCCCACCACGGATTCCTCCGGAGTCAGTGTCCCCACCGCGGATTCCCCCAGGGTCGGTGTCCCCACCGCGGATTCCTCCGGGGTCGGTGACCTGACCACGAATTCCTCCAGGGTCGGTGTCCCCATTGCGGATTCCTCCGGGGTCGGTGTCCCCACCACGGATTCCTCCGGAGTCAGTGTCCTCACCACGGATTCCTCCGGGGTCGGTGTCCCCACTGCAGACTCCTCCGGGGTCGGTGTCCCCACCACAGATTCCTCCGGGGTCGGTGTCCCCACCGCGGATTCCCCCAGGGTCGGTGTCCCCACCGCGGATTCCTCCGGGGTCGGTGACCTGACCACGAATTCCTCCGGGGTCGGTGTCCCCACCGCGGATTCCTCCAGGGTCGGTGTCACCACCGCGGACTCCTCCGGAGTCGGTGTCCCCACCGCAGACTCCTCCGGAGTCGGTGTCCCTACCGCAGACTCCTCCGTTGTTGGTGTCCCCATTGCGGATTCCTCCGGGGTCGGTGTCCCCACCACGGATTCCTCCGGAGTCAGTGTCCCCACCACGGATTCCTCCGGGGTCGGTGTCCCCACCGCGGATTCCTCCGGGGTCGGTGACCTGACCACGAATTCCTCCGGGGTCGGTGTTCCCACCACGGATTCCTCCGGGGTCGGTGTCCCCACCGCGGATTCCTCCGGGGTCGGTGACCTGACCACGAATTCCTCCGGGGTCGGTGTTCCCACCACGGATTCCTCCGGGGTCGGTGTCCCCACCACGGATTCCTCCGGGGTCGGTGTCCCCACCGCGGATTCCTCCAGGGTCGGTGTCCCCATTGCGGATTCCTCCGGGGTCGGTGTCCCCACCACGGATTCCTCCGGAGTCAGTGTCCTCACCACGGATTCCTCCGGGGTCGGTGTCCCCACTGCAGACTCCTCCGGGGTCGGTGTCGCCACCGCGGATTCCTCCGGGGTCGGTGTCCCCACCACGGATTCCTCCGGAGTCAGTGTCCCCACCGCGGATTCCCCCAGGGTCGGTGTCCCCACCGCGGATTCCTCCGGGGTCGGTGACCTGACCACGAATTCCTCCAGGGTCGGTGTCCCCATTGCGGATTCCTCCGGGGTCGGTGTCCCCACCACGGATTCCTCCGGAGTCAGTGTCCTCACCACGGATTCCTCCGGGGTCGGTGTCCCCACTGCAGACTCCTCCGGGGTCGGTGTCCCCACCACAGATTCCTCCGGGGTCGGTGTCCCCACCGCGGATTCCCCCAGGGTCGGTGTCCCCACCGCGGATTCCTCCGGGGTCGGTGACCTGACCACGAATTCCTCCGGGGTCGGTGTCCCCACCGCGGATTCCTCCAGGGTCGGTGTCACCACCGCGGACTCCTCCGGAGTCGGTGTCCCCACCGCAGACTCCTCCGGAGTCGGTGTCCCTACCGCAGACTCCTCCGTTGTTGGTGTCCCCATTGCGGATTCCTCCGGGGTCGGTGTCCCCACCACGGATTCCTCCGGAGTCAGTGTCCCCACCACGGATTCCTCCGGGGTCGGTGTCCCCACCGCGGATTCCTCCGGGGTCGGTGACCTGACCACGAATTCCTCCGGGGTCGGTGTTCCCACCACGGATTCCTCCGGGGTCGGTGTCCCCACCGCGGATTCCTCCAGGGTCGGTGTCACCACCGCGGACTCCTCCGGAGTCGGTGTCCCCACCGCAGACTCCTCCGGAGTCGGTGTCCCCACCGCAGACTCCTCCGGAGTCGGTGTCCCCACCGCAGACTCCTCCGGAGTCGGTGTCCCCACCGCGGACTCCTCCGGAGTCGGTATCCCCAGCGCAGACTCCTCCGGAGTCGGTGTCCCCACCGCAGACTCCTCCGGAGTCGGTGTCCCTACCGCAGACTCCTCCGTTGTTGGTGTCCCCATTGCGGATTCCTCCGGGGTCGGTGTCCCCACCACGGATTCCTCCGGAGTCAGTGTCCCCACCACGGATTCCTCCGGGGTCGGTGTCCCCACCGCGGATTCCTCCGGGGTCGGTGACCTGACCACGAAATCCTCCGGGGTCGGTGTCCCCACCGCGGATTCCTCCAGGGTCGGTGTCACCACCGCGGACTCCTCCGGAGTCGGTGTCCCCACCGCGGACTCCTCCGGAGTCGGTATCCCCAGCGCAGATTCCTCCAGGATCCCAGTTCGCAATGTGAATCAAAATGATTACATTACATTACATTAGCATTACATCATCACACATTAATCAGTATCAAATTACATTAGTATATGCCACATGAACACGAGATCTTTGAGGAATAAGTACAACTATATTAGTGATAATATGATTGAAAATGGAATACAGTGTTTGCAATTACTAAAACATGGTTGTCAGGAGCTCTGGATGATGTACCAATTGAAAAATAAATTCATTTGTTAAACAAGGAAATTACTGTTTTAATCATTCACCTACAGTTCTTCGCGAGGTTGCTAGTAAAGGCGGAGATGTTGCCTGTGTCAGATTAAACTTAAACTAAAGGACATTACACCGAAGGAGAGAAGCTATAAATCGTTTGAGTTTATGGTACACCAAAATACCTCCAAAATAATTTTTCAAAAATTAGCGAAACTCATAGCTATAGTACTCGCAGTAGCTTACACACCTTTCATGTCCCAAATTGTAAATCTTATGAAGCCGATACGTTATATTTCACTGCAATTAAGGATTGCAATTCTTTACCAGATGAGATTTAAAAAATTAAAAATTTAAGGGGCTACAAATCGGCAGTAAAATCACATTTAAGAGAACAATGCAAACTCCAATCCGAAAATTCTTACCTTTACTATTAATATTTTACATTGCACCGTTATGATTCGTCTTTAGTACTGTAGCATATTGTAAGTGTAACGTACAGTAGGATACACAATGTAACTATTTATAAGGACCCCCTTGGAAATAAGCGGCGACGCTTTAGAGGTAATCCTCTACAGTATCTTACAGTGTGTGTGTACATAGAATCTTATTATATTTAGGTAATGGTTTTTTACTGTGTTTATAGTATATTTTTTGTGTTTTATAATGTACTTTCATATTGTAGAAATAAATAATAATAATAAATAATAATAATGATATTTAGTTGCTCAAATATAGAATACCACCTCTGTTTTGTTTTTATTTATAGGACTTATCCTTCTATAAGAAATAAACTTACAAGTACTTTATTTTTTGAGGAGTTTACAGACCTTTTGCAATCTTTAGTAACAGATTAACACCTGGTGAATTATTAACGACAGGCGATTTCAACTTTCATGTGAATAAATCGGATGACAGGGATGCTAATTATTTTTGTGAACTCTGTGACACTTTTGTATTAAAACAACTAATTAATGTCCCTACTCATCGATCTGGTATTACTCTAGACCTCCTGTTAGCTCGCGAGGAGTCCTTATTAACACTTTGTGATATACATGTTGAAGACATTGGTTTATCAGATCATTTTGCCGTACGATTTAGCATTTGCTTTAACAAACCTGAGACTAAGTGCACTGCAATACAGTCGAGAGCGGTTAGTTCAATTAATGTGCCTGCATTCCTTCAAGACCTTCAAACTAGTGATATGTTTTCCAGTGATAATAGTGAAAATTCCCTTGACATCCTTGTATCTAATAATGGAAACGCACTAGGTTTGGTTTTAGACAAACACGCCCCCACGATCTCACACGTCACATTCGAAATCGAGTGAAACCGCCACTGTGGTACACTGCAGAGATTCGTGAAGCAAAAAGACAGAAGAGGCGTCTGGAGCGTCAGTTTAGGAAAACAACTCTCGAGGTACATAAATTGGCTTATAAGGAGCAATGTTTATTAGTTAGTAATTTGGTTGAAATTGCCAAGAAAAACTACTATACATCAATTGTTCAAGCTAATAGTGGAAATCAAAGACAGCTATTTAAATGCGTTGGACAACTAGTCGGATATGCGGTTCTTATGTAAACCTAAAAACAACACAACGTGGGAGGATCCTTCGTGAGGATTCTCCCACACCGGGCGTAGGCGTTCCAACATTTAGTATATAGAAAGTGGAGCTTACTCGGGGCGTTTTACAACTTCCTAGGAATTATATTCTCTGAAATTTGCCACGTTTGTAGTTTTTGTTATTCTAAGAATTTTGTACGGTTTTGTTTTTTCAATTTAGTTTCGCAACATTTCCAAATTGGCCACCAAATGTGGATTTTTGCCCCAATTTGGAAACTTCTAGCACTAAATGATTAAATTCGGAGTGAAGGCGACTGAAATCTTCAAATGTTCTCCCGAGACTTTGTGCGCGGATAAATTTGCAAGTTTCATTAAAAAATTTCGTTTAGCCAAATTTGGCCATTTTGGCCACATTTTAATTTTACCCAAAAATTATCAAAATGGTAAATTTTTACATTGTTTTCTCGCTATCACCAAAGCAGCTTGGCCATTTCGATTGAAACTCATACCGAATACATATCCAATACAGTTGTTCATCGGGTCAAAATATTGGCCAAAAATATTTAACAGTATGCCAATAATTTAACTTTTGGCCAATTTTGGGCCAAATTTGGATATTTTTGACAATTTTTAAATCGTTATAACTCTGTATCTTTTAATTAGAAGGAAACCGTTCCACTTGCGTTATATAGAGGGAAGATGGGAGTTCCATTACTGTTATTGATATTGTGCGTTGCCTGAATATTAAGGGCCGGAAATTGGGGCCGAAAAATGGTAATTTTGGAAGTTGACAAAATAGGTTTTAGTAGAAAGTGGTTTTCTTCGAATTGTCTGCTTATATTTTTCTGAAACTTTAACATCACAGATGGATAAGATAGCTCTACATTTTATCCATTTAATCTTAATACAAAAAGTTTTTGCTTCTTGTAGTAAATAAGGGCCAAACTTAGGAAATCTGTATTTTCTTGAAATTTGGCCTAAAATTAGGCACTCAAAATGCGATATATCGGCTTAAATTGCATTTTTCCGTAAATCCTTCAAATTAGTTTCTTAGAATTGCTTTGGGCACATCCGTACCAAATTTCATGAAAATCTGAGCAAGTTAAGTATTTTTGGAAGTTTGGCAAATTTTGGCGAAATTTTTTTTCATTTTTTCATTTTTTTTTATTTTAGCCTCAGATTACCTCAAAATATACTATATAGGTACATTTTGGTGTGCTGAATCCGAATATGCATGCCATTTTCGATTTCAACGTTGTGTGTAGGTATGACAGACAAATAAAAAAAGTCCGTTAAATATGGCCGTCTTTTTGAAAGTCTGAGCTTTAGTTTAAGAACTTCCTAGGAATTATATTTTCTAAAACTGTGCTCAATTAAAGAACGTTTTAGGGTAAGAAAAATTACACTGGCAACTATTTATATGAGTTGGCCCAACCCACCCAATTTTACTCCAAACCGTCAAATTTTCACTGATTTTTAACGAAATTAACAAATTTTCACCACAAAATTACATATTTATAAAAAATAAAACAACTTCCTAGGAATTATATTTTTTTTAACTTCGGTCATTTATAGAACATGATAATAGAAAAAAATTGACATATTCCAAAATTTTCAAGAGTTGCACGAACCTGGTCAATTTTGTGGTCAAATCTGTCTTACGTAGCCACAATTTGGCAATTCCCGGATCTTAAACTCTTATAGTTTAAAAATCATACCGATTATAAATATATTGAGTATAGCAATTGTAAACGCATTAATTTCCGTACGTAACAATTAAAATTTCATCGAATACGGTCGTGTTGCACCAGAGTTACAGCGATTTTTATAATTGTACTTCATATTAAAAATTTCATTATTGATGTATTATTTGACCATTTTGAAATTCCCTCCATCAATCCATTTGAATATCATAACATGACGGCCTACATCAAACCCATAGCCAAAGCCAACCAATGGTACAGCTCTAGCCAATAACATATAATTTGTATCCTAGCGACGGCAACATTTTTTGTAGTGTGAGGCAGGGACAAGGCGCCTTGGGCAAGAATAATGAACTCCCAGCTGGCTGTGTAGCAATTACCGGTAGTGTTGGATTTTATATACCGGTCTGCCCCTCCACTGGGACGCCTGCTGCAGTACTGCAGTACAGCAGTAGCGTACCACCGCCCGTACTTTCACAGGCCTTACTACAGTCTGACAGTAGGCCTACCTGCCTACTATACATTTCACTTGTATTCTAGGCTTGTCTGCATGTTATCAGGTTTGGTACGGCTGTATGCAGGCAGCAGGTATGGTCTGACGGTTGTTGTATAATTAAATTTAGGCCTATTTCAGTATTTCATTTATTATTTGTTAATTTTTAGTAAGCCTAATATTGTGATTGCTGGATTGTACTAGGCCTAGCATTTTTGTTTTCTCATGTTCTTTCAGTAGGCCTAACCAATCCACATTCACCCATTTGGCTAATAACCTCAGGATTTTAGTAAACTCATGAGACAATCTGCCTGCATTATAGGCCTACTGCAGTTCTAAACTTCAAGTTCGGAAGTTGTAATCCTGTAATCCTTATATCCGAGGATCCCTATGAGGTGGGGATCACTTGCAGCTTATCCTAACGAATCGTCTCCTGCATATAGATGACTGCTGAGTCTTCAACGTTGATGACACAAACTGGCGGACTGGGTGCCAGCACGTTTGCGATAACATTCTCGCATATCTCTCGACGGCCAAGGTCGAGAGAGGATCGTACCGGAACTCTATCATCGCGACTTCCGGCCCTTCGCCTCGTTTCTCCGACGCAATGCTGAAAGATGCAAAAGTGCACCTACTGCTCGAATCCGGTGGGAAAACTACCGGTAGTTCCAATCGCATTGTACGTATACGTAAGCAGGACTTCGCTAAAAGCAAACATGCATGTGAAACTAAAGAGACTTCGTGGTATCGGTACGATTACAGTGCGTGGTTTCTGGAAATTGCAACGTTTACCGGATGAAATCTTAGGTTCTAGAATCAGCGGCATGAAATACTGAAATACAAAGTGCAAAACTTTCGTGGGTCAACTGCGGTAGAGCAATTCAGTGCAACAGCAAGCGATGAGTTATTATGGGTTGCGTTCTGGAGCGAGTTGGGATCCCCAGTTTAAATTCGCGAGTGGTTCGGTGTCTATCAGTCGACCAGACACGCTTTGGTTCGTTGAGTTTTTAACTTTCATGTCTTCGTTTCATCCAAACCGCATCCGGGTAGGGATACCAAACCACCGCATTATTTAATGCTTTTTAATTTTGTTATTGTCTATCGATTGACTTATATATAACCTGTGCCTATATACAGTTACTGTGTTAACATTTATGACGTCGTATTGGTTTAAATGTATGCCCATGTAATAATTATTTGTGGTCCTACTGTATATTGCCATGAGCAGAAATTATTTTATTAATTGAACAAATTAAATTCACAATTTAGTATTGAATCTTTAATATATTATAGTAAATAATAATAATATTTATTATTATGTAAATATATTAATAGTATAAACAGCTATAGCTATATACCATAAATATATTGTTATATTTCATAATTAAAATTTGTTTAATAAATTATTTTGCATTTTATAGAAATACTGATATATCTTTTAGCGTATTTACAAAAGCAAAGAATAAAAAAGGTGCTTTTGTGATAATTATGCAAATAAATTTTTTTATTTTAATTCAAATACTTACAGTAATATTAACCAAGTATTTTGTTAAACAGTAAAATTTAGTTTTCATTCTTTGATATATTTTTTTTGTTGGTTTTAAATAAAATTTGAAACATTTTTGGTACTAAACAAGATCCCCAATGTCCCGTCAACACCTTGGGTTGACGAGAGGGACATTGGGGCTAATCTCTAATAAGGAATTCTACCACCCCCCCCCCCCCCCCCATCCTTACTTTCGGACTAACAATTAGTAACTTGTGGATTTCAGTTTCCAACAATTCCATTTTCAATCGCACTCTTATATGAACAGAACTTCACAGTCTAGTCCAATATCAAAATTGTTTGTGAAACGTATATGTTTCATCATAATATGAATTTTTTTACAGCTTTGATATTATACTGACATCGTAAATGTTACTGAAAGATGGCACAGCCGAATTTTATTTAGTAGGTATAGGCCCTAGGCAGCAAACTTGTGGTGCTGTATGTTGGTTGGTACAGTACATTAATAGTTGTTATGGGTAAAATTAATTATTGCGGAATTTCCGAACAGTAATAATAATGTTAATAACCTACTGTATTAGCTTTAGGATGCATATATTTTGGTGTACAGAATCGATAATGGATATACCCTGTGTTCCTATTAAAGTACTGATAATGTAATAATATATATGATTATTGCTTATTTGTTTTTTTTAATAATATAAATAAGATATTAATTATTATAAAACAAATAATCTTAATGATGAAATTATTAAGAGTTAATTAAGCCACCGCAAACTGACGTTACAAGGCGGGAAATTTGAGACTACTACTAAGACAAACACAGTAACATGGACTGGCAGACATGAGTGTGGTTCTATGTACTAATACAGTAATGCGATATTTGTGTAAGTATTTGGGGAGTATCAAGAGAGGTGGGAGAGGCTGATTTTCCTCTATTGCTGCTGGCTTTTCTATTCCTCCGTTTCTATACCGACCACCCCCCCCCCCCCCCCCCCCCCCCCTCTCTGTCTACCACCCTCCCTCCCCTAGCACCCGCACCCCTTGTTTCCGCTAATCTGAATGGTATTTTGCCTCAAAGGGATAATGATTTAGACATAGTGAATGAATTTTTGAGCAATAGATTGACAATATTCATGAGGAATTGATTGATATCAATAAACGCAATACATCCAATAAAGAAAATTCTTTCAGTATCAATGCAGCGCCTGTATTTTCAGGTAAATCCTTGGATGAGACAAGCCCATCTGATCCACTTCCCTCTAGGGTGTTGCATGGATGCATTGGATTGCTGTTACCATTGTTTCTAATTATAATCAATCTGTCATTCTGTCGGTTATGCAAGTCCCACAACTCTTCAAAGAGAGTGTATTGCGTCCATTGATTAAGAAGAGGCGTCTTAACCCTGACATATTGAATAACTTTCACCCGGTATCAAACTTGGAATTTCTTGCGAAGATAACTGAAAAGGTTGTTGCACAGCAATTAATAAATCACTTACACTACTTGCATTCTTTATATGAACCATTTCAGAGAGCATATAGGGGATCTCATAGTGTGGAAACGGCACTGCTGCGTGTAATGGTGTAAATAATGATATTCTCAACAGCATCGATAATGGGTCCTGTGTTCTCCTAATTATGGTCGACTTAAGTGCCGCGTTTGAGGCCATTGACCATTCTATACTATTACTATTACAATGTTGGTGTAACTGGGAATAGATTAAATTGGTTTCGCACCTTACCTTAGTGAGCGCTCTTATCGAGTACTTATTGGAGATAGTTATTCACATAAAAAGTATTTGAAATATGGAGTTCCACAGGGTTCTGTTCTTGGGCCATTATTATTTTCACTATATACGCGGCGTTCCCTTTCCAACGTAATTCGGCGACATGGTCTAAAATATCACTTGTATGCTGATGATACTCAGCTATATGTTTCATTTAAACTTAGTGAGGTTTCGGAGGCCATAAATGTTAGTGCAGATTGCATTGTTGATATTAAAAATTGGATGAATAAGCATATTTTATGAAAATGAATGATGGTAAGACTGAGATGGTCCTAATGCAATCGCGTTTTGCTGATCAACTGCCTGCTCAAAAGCTGCTAATCGGTGGAAAAATGGTGGAAAGTACTAAATCTGCCAGGAATATTGGCTTTTTTGGATAAACAAATAGCTCACTTAGTTAAGGAGTCATTCTACCACATTCGCAACCTATCGCAGATTAGGAAATATTTGCCTAAAAAAGCGATTCACGCTTTTATCTCATCTCGGTTGGACTTGAATAATTCATATACTTTGGGTTACCACAGAAATATATTAAGAAGCTGCAATATGTACAGAACTGTTCTGCTAGATTGCTCTGTAATGTCAGAAAATACGACCACATCTCCAGTCTTGAAAAAACTCCATTGGCTACCAGTTCGTAGACGAATTGACTACAAGATAGCAGCTCTTACTTATAAATGCCTACATGAAACGGCTCCGGATTACTTGTCTGAATTACTTTCACTTTACCATGCCACACGTAATCTGCGCTCCGCTAACATGCTGCTGTTGGCAGTACCTATAACACTATAACACTAAAACTTATGGTCGCCGTTCCTTCGCTGTAGCTGCCCCGTGTGGAATGCTGTGTCACAAACTCACAATGTCAACAAAATCATAAACTGTGTTTGTGATTGTAGTCATGGATTTAGATAAATTTTCACAACACTACTGTGTTTGTGATTGTAGTCATGGATTTAGATTAATTTTCACAACACTACTGTGATTGTGATTGTAGTCATGGATTTAGATTAATTTTCACAACACTACTGTGTTTGTGATTGTAGTCATGGATTTAGATTAATTTTCACAACACTACTGTGTTTGTGATTGTAGTCATGGTAATTTTCACAACACTACTGTGTTTGTGATTGTAGTCATGGATTTAGATTAATTTTCACAACACTACTGTGTTTGTGATTGTAGTCATGGATTTAGATTAATTTTCACAACACTACTGTGTTTGTGATTGTATTCATGGATTTAGATTAATTTTCACAACACTACTGTGTTTGTGATTGTAGTCATGGTAATTTTCACAACACTACAGTGTTTGTGATTGTAGTCATGGTAATTTTCACAACACTACTGTGTTTGTGATTGTAGTCATGGATTTAGATTAATTTTCACAACACTACTGTGTTTGTGATTGTAGTCATGGTAATTTTCACAACACTACTGTGTTTGTGATTGTAGTCATGGATTTAGATTAATTTTCACAACACTACTGTGTTTGTGATTGTAGTCATGGTAATTTTCACAACACTACTGTGTTTGTGATTGTAGTCATGGTAATTTTCACAACACTACTGTGTTTATGATTGTAGTCATGGATTTAGATTAATTTTCACAACACTACTGTGTTTGTGATTGTAGTCATGGATTTAGATTAATTTTCACAACACTACTGTGTTTGTGATTGTAGTCATGGTAATTTTCACAACACTACTGTGTTTGTGATTGTAGTCATGGATTTAGATTAATTTTCACAACACTACTGTGTTTGTGATTGTAGTCATGGTAATTTTCACAACACTACTGTGTTTGTGATTGTAGTCATGGTAATTTTCACAACACTACTGTGTTTGTGATTGTAGTCATGGATTTAGATTAATTTTCACAACACTACTGTGTTTGTGATTGTAGTCATGGATTTAGATTAATTTTCACAACACTACTGTGTTTGTGATTGTAGTCATGGTAATTTTCACAACACTACTGTGTTTGTGATTGTAGTCATGGATTTAGATTAATTTTCACAACACTACTGTGTTTGTGATTGTAGTCATGGATTTAGATTAATTTTCACAACACTACTGTGTTTGTGATTGTAGTCATGGTAATTTTCACAACACTACTGTGTATGTGATTGTAGTCATGGATTTAGATTAATTTTCACAACACTACTGTGTTTGTGATTGTAGCCATGGATTTAGATTAATTTTCACAACACTACTGTGTTTGTGATTGTAGTCATGGATTTAGATTAATTTTCACAACACTACTGTGTTTGTGATTGTATTCATGGATTTAGATTAATTTTCACAACACTACTGTGTTTGTGATTGTAGTCATGGTAATTTTCACAACACTACTGTGTTTGTGATTGTAGTCATGGATTTAGATTAATTTTCACAACACTACTGTGTTTGTGATTATAGTCATGGTAATTTTCACAACACTACTGTGTTTGTGATTGTAGTCATGGTAATTTTCACAACACTACTGTGTTTGTGATTGTAGTCATGGATTTAGATTAATTTTCACAACACTACTGTGTTTGTGATTGTAGTCATGGATTTAGATTAATTTACACAACACTACTGTGTTTGTGATTGTAGTCATGGTAATTTTCACAACACTACTGTGTTTGTGATTGTAGTCATGGATTTAGATTAATTTTCACAACACTACTGTGTTTGTGATTGTAGTCATGGATTTAGATTAATTTTCACAACACTACTGTGTTTGTGATTGTAGTCATGGTAATTTTCACAACACTACTGTGTATGTGATTGTAGTCATGGATTTAGATTAATTTTCACAACACTACTGTGTTTGTGATTGTAGCCATGGATTTAGATTAATTTTCACAACACTACTGTGTTTGTGATTGTATTCATGGATTTAGATTAATTTTCACAACACTACTGTGTTTGTGATTGTAGTCATGGATTTAGATTAATTTTCACAACACTACTGTGTTTGTGATTGTAGTCATGGATTTAGATTAATTTTCACAACACTACTGTGTTTGTGATTGTAGTCATGGATTTAGATTAATTTTCACAACACTACTGTGTTTGTGATTGTAGTCATGGATTTATATTAATTTTCACAACACTACTGTGTTTGTGATTGTAGTCATGGTAATTTTCACAACACTACTGTGTTTGTGATTGTAGTCATGGATTTAGATTAATTTTCACAACACTACTGTGTTTGTGATTGTAGTCATGGTAATTTTCACAACACTACTGTGTTTGTGATTGTAGTCATGGTAATTTTCACAACACTACTGTGTTTGTGATTGTAGTCATGGATTTAGATTAATTTTCACAACACTACTGTGTTTGTGATTGTAGTCATGGATTTAGATTAATTTTCACAACACTACTGTGTTTGTGATTGTATTCATGGATTTAGATTAATTTTCACAACACTACTGTGTTTGTGATTGTAGTCATGGATTTAGATTAATTTTCACAACACTACTGTGTTTGTGATTGTAGTCATGGTAATTTTCACAACACTACTGTGTTTGTGATTGTAGTCATGGTAATTTTCACAACACTACTGTGTTTGTGATTGTAGTCATGGATTTAGATTAATTTTCACAACACTACTGTGTTTGTGATTGTAGTCATGGTAATTTTCACAACACTACTGTGTTTGTGATTGTAGTCATGGTAATTTTCACAACACTACTGTGTTTGTGATTGTAGCCATGGATTTAGATTAATTTTCACAACACTAACGTGTTTGTGATTGTAGTCATGGTAATTTTCACAACACTACTGTGTTTGTGATTGTAGTCATGGTAATTTTCACAACACTACTGTGTTTGTGATTGTAGTCATGGATTTAGATTAATTTTCACAACACTACTGTGTTTGTGATTGTAGTCATGGTAATTTTCACAACACTACTGTGTTTGTGATTGTAGTCATGGTAATTTTCACAACACTACTGTGTTTGTGATTGTAGCCATGGATTTAGATTAATTTTCACAACACTAACGTGTTTGTGATTGTAGTCATGGTAATTTTCACAACACTACTGTGTTTGTGATTGTAGTCATGGTAATTTTCACAACACTACTGTGTTTGTGATTGTAGTCATGGATTTAGATTAATTTTCACAACACTACTGTGTTTGTGATTGTAGTCATGGTAATTTTCACAACACTACTGTGTTTGTGATTGTAGTCATGGATTTAGATTAATTTTCACAACACTACTGTGTTTGTGATTGTAGTCATGGATTTAGATAAATTTTCACAACACTACTGTGTATGTGATTGTAGTCATGGATTTAGATTAATTTTCACAACACTACTGTGTTTGTGATTGTAGTCATGGTAATTTTCACAACACTACTGTGTTTGTGATTGTAGTCATGGATTTAGATTAATTTTCACAACACTACTGTGTTTGTGATTGTAGTCATGGTAATTTTCACAACACTACTGTGTTTGTGATTGTAGTCATGGTAATTTTCACAACACTACTGTGTTTGTGATTGTAGTCATGGATTTAGATTAATTTTCACAACACTACTGTGTTTGTGATTGTAGTCATGGATTTAGATTAATTTTCACAACACTACTGTGTTTGTGATTGTAGTCATGGTAATTTTCACAACACTACTGTGTTTGTGATTGTAGTCATGGATTTAGATTAATTTTCACAACACTACTGTGTTTGTGATTGTAGTCATGGATTTAGATTAATTTTCACAACACTACTGTGTTTGTGATTGTAGTCATGGTAATTTTCACAACACTACTGTGTATGTGATTGTAGTCATGGATTTAGATTAATTTTCACAACACTACTGTGTTTGTGATTGTAGCCATGGATTTAGATTAATTTTCACAACACTACTGTGTTTGTGATTGTAGTCATGGATTTAGATTAATTTTCACAACACTACTGTGTTTGTGATTGTATTCATGGATTTAGATTAATTTTCACAACACTACTGTGTTTGTGATTGTAGTCATGGTAATTTTCACAACACTACTGTGTTTGTGATTGTAGTCATGGATTTAGATTAATTTTCACAACACTACTGTGTTTGTGATTATAGTCATGGTAATTTTCACAACACTACTGTGTTTGTGATTGTAGTCATGGTAATTTTCACAACACTACTGTGTTTGTGATTGTAGTCATGGATTTAGATTAATTTTCACAACACTACTGTGTTTGTGATTGTAGTCATGGATTTAGATTAATTTACACAACACTACTGTGTTTGTGATTGTAGTCATGGTAATTTTCACAACACTACTGTGTTTGTGATTGTAGTCATGGATTTAGATTAATTTTCACAACACTACTGTGTTTGTGATTGTAGTCATGGATTTAGATTAATTTTCACAACACTACTGTGTTTGTGATTGTAGTCATGGTAATTTTCACAACACTACTGTGTATGTGATTGTAGTCATGGATTTAGATTAATTTTCACAACACTACTGTGTTTGTGATTGTAGCCATGGATTTAGATTAATTTTCACAACACTACTGTGTTTGTGATTGTATTCATGGATTTAGATTAATTTTCACAACACTACTGTGTTTGTGATTGTAGTCATGGGTTTAGATTAATTTTCACAACACTACTGTGTTTGTGATTGTAGTCATGGATTTAGATTAATTTTCACAACACTACTGTGTTTGTGATTGTAGTCATGGATTTAGATTAATTTTCACAACACTACTGTGTTTGTGATTGTAGTCATGGATTTATATTAATTTTCACAACACTACTGTGTTTGTGATTGTAGTCATGGTAATTTTCACAACACTACTGTGTTTGTGATTGTAGTCATGGATTTAGATTAATTTTCACAACACTACTGTGTTTGTGATTGTAGTCATGGTAATTTTCACAACACTACTGTGTTTGTGATTGTAGTCATGGTAATTTTCACAACACTACTGTGTTTGTGATTGTAGTCATGGATTTAGATTAATTTTCACAACACTACTGTGTTTGTGATTGTAGTCATGGATTTAGATTAATTTTCACAACACTACTGTGTTTGTGATTGTATTCATGGATTTAGATTAATTTTCACAACACTACTGTGTTTGTGATTGTAGTCATGGATTTAGATTAATTTTCACAACACTACTGTGTTTGTGATTGTAGTCATGGTAATTTTCACAACACTACTGTGTTTGTGATTGTAGTCATGGTAATTTTCACAACACTACTGTGTTTGTGATTGTAGTCATGGATTTAGATTAATTTTCACAACACTACTGTGTTTGTGATTGTAGTCATGGTAATTTTCACAACACTACTGTGTTTGTGATTGTAGTCATGGTAATTTTCACAACACTACTGTGTTTGTGATTGTAGCCATGGATTTAGATTAATTTTCACAACACTAACGTGTTTGTGATTGTAGTCATGGTAATTTTCACAACACTACTGTGTTTGTGATTGTAGTCATGGTAATTTTCACAACACTACTGTGTTTGTGATTGTAGTCATGGATTTAGATTAATTTTCACAACACTACTGTGTTTGTGATTGTAGTCATGGTAATTTTCACAACACTACTGTGTTTGTGATTGTAGTCATGGTAATTTTCACAACACTACTGTGTTTGTGATTGTAGCCATGGATTTAGATTAATTTTCACAACACTAACGTGTTTGTGATTGTAGTCATGGTAATTTTCACAACACTACTGTGTTTGTGATTGTAGTCATGGTAATTTTCACAACACTACTGTGTTTGTGATTGTAGTCATGGATTTAGATTAATTTTCACAACACTACTGTGTTTGTGATTGTAGTCATGGTAATTTTCACAACACTACTGTGTTTGTGATTGTAGTCATGGATTTAGATTAATTTTCACAACACTACTGTGTTTGTGATTGTAGTCATGGATTTAGATAAATTTTCACAACACTACTGTGTATGTGATTGTAGTCATGGATTTAGATTAATTTTCACAACACTACTGTGTTTGTGATTGTAGTCATGGTAATTTTCACAACACTACTGTGTTTGTGATTGTAGTCATGGATTTAGATTAATTTTCACAACACTACTGTGTTTGTGATTGTAGTCATGGTAATTTTCACAACACTACTGTGTTTGTGATTGTAGTCATGGTAATTTTCACAACACTACTGTGTTTGTGATTGTAGTCATGGATTTAGATTAATTTTCACAACACTACTGTGTTTGTGATTGTAGTCATGGATTTAGATTAATTTTCACAACACTACTGTGTTTGTGATTGTAGTCATGGTAATTTTCACAACACTACTGTGTTTGTGATTGTAGTCATGGATTTAGATTAATTTTCACAACACTACTGTGTTTGTGATTGTAGTCATGGATTTAGATTAATTTTCACAACACTACTGTGTTTGTGATTGTAGTCATGGATTTAGATTAATTTTCACAACACTACTGTGTTTGTGATTGTAGTCATGGATTTAGATTAATTTTCACAACACTACTGTGTTTGTGATTGTAGTCATGGATTTAGATTAATTTTCACAACACTACTGTGTTTGTGATTGTAGTCATGGATTTAGATTAATTTTCACAACACTACTGTGTTTGTGATTGTAGTCATGGTAATTTTCACAACACTACTGTGTTTGTGATTGTAGTCATGGATTTAGATTAATTTTCACAACACTACTGTGTTTGTGATTGTAGTCATGGTAATTTTCACAACACTACTGTGTATGTGATTGTAGTCATGGATTTAGATTAATTTTCACAACACTACTGTGTTTGTGATTGTAGCCATGGATTTAGATTAATTTTCACAACACTACTGTGTTTGTGATTGTAGTCATGGATTTAGATTAATTTTCACAACACTACTGTGTTTGTGATTGTAGTCATGGTAATTTTCACAACACTACTGTGTATGTGATTGTAGTCATGGATTTAGATTAATTTTCACAACACTACTGTGTTTGTGATTGTAGTCATGGATTTAGATTAATTTTCACAACACTACTGTGTTTGTGATTGTAGTCATGGTAATTTTCACAACACTACTGTGTTTGTGATTGTAGTCAGGGATTTAGATTAATTTTCACAACACTACTGTGTTTGTGATTGTAGTCATGGATTTAGATTAATTTTCACAACACTACTGTGTTTGTGATTGTAGTCATGGTAATTTTCACAACACTACTGTGTATGTGATTGTAGTCATGGATTTAGATTAATTTTCACAACACTACTGTGTTTGTGATTGTAGTCATGGATTTAGATTAATTTTCACAACACTACTGTGTTTGTGATTGTAGTCATGGTAATTTTCACAACACTACTGTGTATGTGATTGTAGTCATGGATTTAGATTAATTTTCACAACACTACTGTGTTTGTGATTGTAGTCATGGATTTAGATTAATTTTCACAACACTACTGTGTTTGTGATTGTAGCCATGGATTTAGATTAATTTTCACAACACTACTGTGATTGTGATTGTAGTCATGGATTTAGATGAATTTTCACAACACTACTGTGTTTGTGATTGTAGTCATGGATTTAGATTAATTTTCACAACACTACTGTGTTTGTGATTGTAGTCATGGATTTAGATTAATTTTCACAACACTACTGTGTTTGTGATTGTAGTCATGGATTTAGATTAATTTTCACAACACTACTGTGTTTGTGATTGTAGTCATTGATTTATATTAATTTACACAACACTACTGTGTTTGTGATTGTAGTCATGGATTTAGATGAATTTTCACAACACTACTGTGTTTGTGATTGTAGTCATGGATTTAGATGAATTTTCACAACACTACTGTGTTTGTGATTGTAGTCATGGATTTAGATTAATTTTTACAACACTACTGTGTTTGTGATTGTAGTCATGGATTTAGATTAATTTTCACAACACTACTGTGTTTGTGATTGTAGTCATGGATTTAGATGAATTTTCACAACACTACTGTGTTTGTGATTGTAGTCATGGATTTAGATGAATTTTCACAACACTACTGTGTTTGTGATTGTAGTCATGGATTTAGATTAATTTTCACAACACTACTGTGTTTGTGATTGTAGTCATGGATTTAGATTAATTTTCACAACACTACTGTGTTTGTGATTGTAGTCATGGATTTAGATTGGCAGATCTATGTTATAATCGATTATCTATTAGTAGTTAGTTCAGCTGTATTAATTCAATATCAAACAAATCCTTTAACGTAAACCCTTTTGGAATCCAACACTGCCACTTTTCTTGTCAAAGGCATTAAAAGCTTAACGTAGTTTTCATGGGAACTTTCAAAGATTGTCTTTTTAATGAAATTGCAATTCTATTGGAAACTAAACCACTGGAAACACTAATCTTTTTCTCTATTACTTCCCGAAATTAATTTGAGATGTCAGGTTATGCTGATAAACCGTTGAGTGTATAAAGGTATAATCGTTCATTCTTTATTCCCAGATTGACAAATGGACAAAAAGATTTGGTCAAATTAATTTTGAAGATAAAAATAGAGAGGCCAAGGGATGGGGGGGGGGGGGGTGGAGAAATAGAGAGGCCAAGGGATGGGGGGGGGGGGGGTGGAGAAATAGAGAGGCCAAGGGATGGGGGGGGGGGGGTGGAGAAATAGAGAGGCCAAGGGATGGGGGGGGGGGGTGGATAACCAAATCAATAAACTAGAGTCAATAGCACAAGTTATGATTTCATGTAGCAAAAACAAACAGTCGGCCGAGGCCGGAGACGACCCTCCGAAGGTTCCTCTTTCGGTAGCAGTTACCCGAAGGTAGGGGTGGGCGCTACTCCTATCTGCTACCCCAGGGTAGGGGTGGGCGCTACTCCTATCTGCTACCCGCAGGTAGGGGTGGGCTCTACTCCTATCTGCTACCCGAGGGTAGGGGTGGGCGCTACTCCTATCTGCTACCCGAGGGTAGGGGTGGGTGCTACTCCTATCTGCTACCCGAGGGTAGGGGTGGGCGCTACTCCTATCTGCTACCGAGGGTAGGGGTGGGTGCTACTCCTATCTGCTACCCGAAGGTAGGAGTGGGCGCTACTCCTATCTGCTACCCGAAATAGGGGTGGGCGCTACTCCAATCTGCTACCCGACGGTAGGGGTGGGCGCTACTCCTATCTGCTACCCGAGGGTAGGGGTGGGCGCTACTCCTATCTGCTACCGAGGGTAGGGGTGGGTGCTACTCCTATCTGCTACCCGAAGGTAGGAGTGGGCGCTACTCCTATCTGCTACCCGAAGATAGGGGTGGGCGCTACTCCTATCTGCTACCCGACGGTAGAGGTGGGCGCTACTCCTATCTGCTACCCGAGGGTAGGGGTGGGCGCTACTCCTATCTGCTACCCGAAGGTGGTACCCATATAACTTTCGGCTACCCATATATATAACTTTCGAGAAAATTTTCGGTAATTTTGAATGTGCCCTCTGGGGCACGAAAAATACAAGTAGTGGAAATATGAAAAATCACCACTTAATTAAATTGATTTTATGACCATATAGGTTTTTTGTGATGCTGATCCTGAATATGACACAATATATCGTACCTTTTTTATTACGGCATTTTTGGATATGTGTCAATGTGCGGCAGGAAAAATATAAGTAGCAGAAATTTGATAATCAAAAATCATTTCCAAATCAAACTGATTTTTAGTCATTATACCACCATCGTACCAGTACCGGTAGGCCCCTATCGTGTTTAAAGTTTAAAAAGTATTCTCAAAAAATATTCTCAAAAATCTTTATTCATGCGATTGAATCCTTTTGCAATTCAAGGCGCAGTTGGTAACCAATTTATCTATTTAAGAAACTGCAGTAACTAAAGTTCAGCCTGTAGTATTTAACAAAACTCATTAAAATCTGTTGCACTTAAACAATTAAAGGCAGATTGAGTCACACTCCATTATAACGAAATCTATTCTAATATAATTTATCTCCAATCCAAATTATCTAAATATATTTTCCCATCTTTCTAGTAGGTGGGTATATAGCCCAGAGGGCCTCCGTAATGCTGGGTTGTGGCCACTGCCCAACGTGTGTGTACTACACCTATAATATACTGTTGGTTTAGAACTGAGTTGGCCTAGATTGTGTTAGCAGCTTGCTGAAGAGCCAAGTGAAGATATTTTGGGCCGCCGGCTGTGAATTTGTTTGAACTTCATAATTATGGCAGAAATAAACTACAATTTATAATATATAATACATGTATATGGTGTATTGTTAGTGTATGATTATCTATTGCCAACGTTTTCAAAATTATTATTTGTTAAATGTTTTATAAAAATTCCCTCTAGCCGATTCTCCATAGTTGTCGCAATTTCGGTTCTCTCCAATCCAGTATCCCTTTCAAGTTGGCCTATATAATGTTATAATATTATGGTTTTGTTCAGAAATTGAAAAAATGAGAAAGCGCGTCACCGGGGGTTGAACCTGATAGACCGGGGGTTGATAGGATATGCAACTTAAGATTGCCTGTTCAATAGAAGTAGATTAGGTGGGATAGTGAATGTCAGGGACAAGTGGCTGAACTGGTTAGCGCTACTGATGAGGCCTGATAGGCTGAAACGTAAGTATAGCGCTGGTTCAACCCCCGGTGACGCGCTTTCTCGTTTTTTATATTTCTGAACAAAACCATAATATTACATCTTTAATTACAGTTGCATTAACAGCTCAACTCCAATTTATTTATATATGTTATAGCCGGTTGTCCACGGCTATGCTTTCCTTGTGTTGGTTGCCAGAAAAGTAGATCTGCAAGATCAATTCCTTGCTCAAATGATTTCGTACACCATCAACTATTGGGTTAATTCAGCCTCACCATTATAGCAAGAATACCGGAGCTTCTGTATCACAATATAACAATCTAATACCAGTGACATTTACTTCTGGTATTCCATATGCTCATAGGATTTACAGCATTTTACATATGTGGGAGGTGTTGAATGCTTCAGGACTACTGGAAGGCTTTTAACTGAATTCATGTTTCCGTGGCGCCGTGGTTCCATGGTATCTGAACTATTGTTAATCTATTTGGTCGAATATTTGGAGCACCGAGGTCTCCGATAGTTGTTGTTAATCTATTTGGTCGAATATTTGGAGCACCAAGGTCTCCGATAGTTGTTGTTAATCTATTTGGTCGAATATTTGGAGCACCAAGGTCTCCGATAGTTGTTGTTATTCTATTTGGTCGAATATTTGGAGCACCGAGGTCTCCGATAGTTGTTGTTAATCTATTTGGTCGAATATTTGGAGCACCAAGGTCTCCGATAGTTGTTGTTAATCTATTTGGTCGAATATTTGGAGCACCAAGGTCTCCGATAGTTGTTGTTAATCTATTTGGTCGAATATTTGGAGCACCAAGGTCTCCAATAGTTGTTGTTAATCTATTTGGTCGAATATTTGGAGCACCAAGGTCTCCGATAGTTGTTGTTAATCTATTTGGTCGAATATTTGGAGCACCAAGGTCTCCAATAGTTGTTGTTAATCTATTTGGTCGAATATTTGGAGCACCAAGGTCTCCGATAGTTGTTGTTAATCTATTTGGTCGAATATTTGGAGCACCAAGGTCTCCGATAGTTGTTGTTAATCTATTTGGTCGAATATTTGGAGCACCAAGGTCTCCGATAGTTGTTGTTAATCTATTTGGTCGAATATTTGGAGCACCAAGGTCTCCGATAGTTGTTGTTAATCTATTTGGTCGAATATTTGGAGCACCAAGGTCTCCGATAGTTGTTGTTAATCTATTTGGTCGAATATTTGGAGCACCAAGGTCTCCGATAGTTGTTGTTAATCTATTTGGTCGAATATTTGGAGCACCAAGGTCTCCGATAGTTGTTGTTAATCTATTTGGTCGAATATTTGGAGCACCAAGGTCTCCGATAGTTGTTGTTAATCTATTTGTTCGAATATTTGGAGCACCGAGGTCTCCGATAGTTGTTGTTAATCTATTTGGTCGAATATTTGGAGCACCGAGGTCTCCGATAGTTGAATTTAGGTGGCTTTTCATTTTTCTACATCCAATATTCACGTTCGCAAACATGCAATAATAGTGCCGGCTGCTCCATACCAAAACCCATTAACTGAAATTTTTAGAAATATTTTTATTTGACCTTTGGGGTTTTCGAGAGTATAGAATAAATCTGTGAATGTCTCAAAATCCAATGATGAAGATATCCAGGCCCCAAAGCCCCCCCGCACGATACGGGCCTGAAGATATCACTATTCCAAAACCCAGTAACTACGTCATTTATATTACATTATGAAGATATTACTATTCCAAAACCCAGTAACTACGTCATTTATATTACATTTCACGGAATACCATGAAGAAGATATCACTGTTCTAAACCCAGTCACTACATTACATTTCATTACATTTCACGGAATACCATTACAAAACATATCAACTTCCACTTACTCGGTTTCAAAATTAAATTGACTATTTCACTGTCACTTTTTTAACTTTCAAAACCCAGTATCTTCATTCAACAATGATGGTAAAGCCTAATTATTCACTACATCAAAACCAAGTAGATGCCAGATTGTGTAGTTACTGGGTTTCTAGTAATCATTTACTGGGTTTCTAGTAAAAATTTACTGGGTTTTGGGAACAACAAACATGGTAAAGCCTAATAGCCTAATTATTCACCACAACAAAACCAAGAAGATGCCAGATTGTGTAGTTACTGGGTTTCTAGTAATCATTTACTGGGTTTCTAGTAAACATTTACTGGGTTTCTAGTAAACATTTACTGGGTTTCTAGTAATCATTTAATGGGTTTCTAGTAATCATTTAATGGGTTTCTAGTAATCATTTACTGGGTTTTGGGATCAACAAACATGGTAAAGCCTAATAGCCTAATTATTCACCACATCAAAACCAAGTAGATGCCAGATTGTGTAGTTACTGGGTTTCTAGTAATCATTTACTGGGTTTCTAGTAAAAATTTACTGGGTTTTGGGAACAACAAACATGGTAAAGCCTAATAGCCTAATTATTCACCACAACAAAACCAAGAAGATGCCAGATTGTGTAGTTACTGGGTTTCTAGTAATCATTTACTGGGTTTCTAGTAAAAATTTACTGGGTTTTGGGAACAACAAACATGGTAAAGCCTAATAGCCTAATTATTCACCACATCAAAACCAAGTAGATGCCAGATTGTGTAGTTACTGGGTTTCTAGTAATCATTCATTGGGTTTCTAGTAATCATTTACTGGGTTTCTAGTAATCGTTTACTGGGTTTCTAGTAATCATTTACTGGGTTTCTAGTAATCATTTACTGGGTTTCTAGTAATCATTTACTGGGTTTCTAGTAATCATTTACTGGGTTTCTAGTAATCATTTACTCGGTTTCTAGTAAACATTTACTGGGTTTCTAGTAATCATTTACTGGGTTTTTAGTAATCATTTACTGGGTTTCTAGTAATCATTTACTGGGTTTCTAGTAATCATTTACTGGGTTTCTAGTAATCATTTACTGGGTTTCTAGTAATCGTTTACTGGGTTTCTAGTAATCATTTACTGGGTTTCTAGTAATCATTTACTGGGTTTCTAGTAATCGTTTACTGGGTTTCTAGTAAACATTTACTGGGTTTCTAGTAATCATTTACTGGGTTTCTAGTAATCATTTACTGGGTTTCTAGTAAACATTTACTGGGTTTCTAGTAATCATTTACTGGGTTTCTAGTAATCGTTTACTGGGTTTCTAGTAAACATTTACTGGGTTTCTAGTAATCATTTACTGGGTTTCTAGTAATCATTTACTGGGTTTCTAGTAAACATTTACTGGGTTTCTAGTAATCGTTTACTGGGTTTCTAGTAAACATTTACTGGGTTTCTAGTAATCATTTACTGGGTTTCTAGTAATCATTTACTGGGTTTCTAGTAAACATTTACTGGGTTTCTAGTAATCATTTACTGGGTTTCTAGTAATCGTTTACTGGGTTTCTAGTAAACATTTACTGGGTTTCTAGTAATCATTTACTGGGTTTCTAGTAATCATTTACTGGGTTTCTAGTAATCATTTACTGGGTTTCTAGTAATCATTTACTGGGTTTCTAGTAATCATTTACTGGGTTTCTAGTAATCATTTACTGGGTTTTTAGTAATCATTTACTGGGTTTTTAGTAATCATTTACTGGGTTTCTAGTAAACATTTACTGGGTTTCTAGTAAACATTTACTGGGTTTCTAGTAAACATTTACTGAGTTTCTAGTAAACATTTACTGGGTTTCTAGTAATCATTTACTGGGTTTCTAGTAATCATTTACTGGGTTTCTAGTAATCATTTACTGGGTTTCTAGTAATCATTTACTGGGTTTCTAGTAATCATTTACTGGGTTTCTAGTAATCGTTTACTGGGTTTCTAGTAAACATTTACTGGGTTTCTAGTAATCATTTACTGGGTTTCTAGTAATCATTTACTGGGTTTCTAGTAATCATTTACTGGGTTTTTAGTAATCATTTACTGGGTTTTTAGTAATCATTTACTGGGTTTCTAGTAAACATTTACTGGGTTTCTAGTAAACATTTACTGGGTTTCTAGTAAACATTTACTGAGTTTCTAGTAAACATTTACTGGGTTTCTAGTAATCATTTACTGGGTTTCTAGTAATCATTTACTGGGTTTCTAGTAATCATTTACTGGGTTTCTAGTAATCATTTACTGGGTTTCTAGTAATCATTTACTGGGTTTCTAGTAATCATTTACTGGGTTTCTAGTAATCATTTACTGGGTTTCTAGTAATCATTTACTGGGTTTCTAGTAATCATTTACTGGGTTTCTAGTAATCATTTACTGGGTTTCTAGTAATCATTTACTGGGTTTCTAGTAATCATTTACTGGGTTTCTAGTAATCATTTACTGGGTTTCTAGTAATCATTTACTGGGTTTCTAGTAATCATTTACTGGGTTTCTAGTAATCATTTACTGGGTTTCTAGTAATCATTTACTGGGTTTCTAGTAATCATTTACTGGGTTTTGGGAAATTAATTGTTGTACTCTAGGTCGTAGAGACACCGTTTTGTATGAAATACTTCAAATGCGATTATTTCAAAATGAAGTTTTTTCACTTACTGGGTTTCGGGCATGGTATAGCAGCCGAATCTTAAATAAAATGTATTATTTATAAACAATTTATATTATAAATTATTTTTGCAGAATTTGTGGAATAACTTTAAAAATGATTTTTATCATATTAATTTGTATCGTATAACAAATTTCAAAAAGCTAATCCAAATAAATTTATTGATGAAAGAAACTAAATAAATTTCAGATGATTATTTTATTTTATTATTTATTTTATTATTTATTTATATCTAATTAAAGTTTTAGAAAATACTATAAACTATATAAAAGTATTTATGGTCCAGAAACGATTTATGCAACTTGTAAGGCACCATGAATCGATCACCATGGATACGAATCGCACATTTGAAAATTGTTGGGGGGATTGCAAATGCAACATTATTGATTATTTTCATGTAAATTGCGAAAACAGTGAAAAACCTGTTTCAAAAATCACCTGATCGCGACACACATAATAAATATATTTGAATTACAATGCAAAAAGTAAATAAGAATTTGACCAATCATATTAAATTTAACATATTGGGTACTCCCCAGTTTGAATTGATCGTGCAGGGTGCTACTTGACTTTTAGACTAGGTACTGTCTACAAATCGGTTAACCTTTATATCGCATCAGAATTTGAATTATGTGAGAATATTAGACAATATCGATCATTCACAACATCTGTTCCATGTTTCGGAGATTATCTATAATTGTGATTTCCAAATTTTTTCTACCATTTAAGTAAGTGTGTATACAACATATTCTATTGCAATCGCTTACACTCTGCAATCTGGCACCAGCCACCCACTCTGCGACTCATATGCTTATACTGCACATGATAAACTTGTTTAATTTATCGAATATAAGAAGGCAGCATATTATTTTCACACACATCTGGTACCCCGATTAATAACCATAGCAAGAAACCAACCAATTACTCAATGACGAATGATTACTGTTTCTCCTCACAATTGGGGATGGAAGAGTTGACTCTTTTACATTTTCGAAACAATAATAATTATCAGATACAATTTGAATGACATTAACACTCATGTTTATGAGTTTTATATATATATAGGAGACAGGAATGTTATGTAAGGTGGAATAATTCTGAGTCCGTAAAGTTTATATCATCAAAATCAAAATCATCTGGAATTGGTTGTTATGTTGGCTAACATTATTTTGGTTGTCTATCTAACGCAGATGGTGTTTTATTATTGTGTCCTTCTGTATCTGGTCTTCAGTTTATGATAAACATATGTCTTAGTTTCTGTAGTAAAGAGTACAACTTAAGAAAGTACGGATCCCGATCCGAAGAAATATAAATGTAAATGTGTCCCGTTTCAATTTAACTGGAAACCTCCAGCTACTATGATTTCTCTAAATATTATGTGGTTACCATGGGTAACATAAGCGGTTCATTTGGGTACTACAATAGATTGATTATAAGGTCACATTAGATAGGGATGTTTTAATTAAGAGGGCAGCATTTATTTCAAAATTGGTTATGATATATTGTGGATGAGCTTAATAATTTCATTCATCCTAAAATAATGATCTGTAGTTGTTTTGTAGACTTCTCTTTAGGTGTTATCAATTCAAATAAATTGTGCGTCCGTTTCTTGGGCCGATTATTGTTTAATGATTGTAGGAGTACGCAGTACGAACGGTAGTAATCTCAGACGAATTAGTAATGAATGTGGCATTCCAATTGAACAGCTGAACCCATTTTAGTCAAGAAGTGTATGAATTATGTGCAATCCCCTTTAGATGGCTCACGGCGTGTATGAATTATGTGCAATCCCCTTTAGATGGCTCACGGCGTGTATGAATTATGTGCAATCCCCTTTAGATAGCTCACGGCGTGTATGAATTATGTGCAATCCCCTTTAGATGGCTCACGGCGTGTATGAATTATGTGCAATCCCCTATAGATGGCTCACGGGTGTATGAATTATGTGCATCCCCTTTAGATGGCTCACGGCGTGTATGAATTATGTGCAGTCCCCTTTAGATGGCTCACGGCGTGTATGAATTATGTGCAATCCCCTTGAGATGGCTCACGGCGTGTATGAATTATGTGCAATCCCCTTGAGATGGCTCACGGCGTGTATGAATTATGTGCAATCCCCTTTAGATGGCTCACGGCGTGTATGAATTATGTGCAATCCCCATTAGATGGCTCACGGCGTGTATGAATTATGTGCAATCCCCTTTAGATGGCTCACGGCGTGTATGAATTATGTGCAATCCCCTTTAGATGGCTCACGGCGTGTATGAATTATGTGCAATCCCCTTGAGATGGCTCACGGCGTGTATGAATTATGTGCAATCCCGTTTAGATGGTTCACGGAGTGTATGAATTATGTGCAATCCCCTTTAGATGGCTCACGGCGTGTATGAATTATGTGCAATCCCCTTTAGATGGCTCACGGCGTGTATGAATTATGTGCAATCCCCTTTAGATGGTTCACGGCGTGTATGAATTATATGCAATCCCCTTGAGATGGCTCACGGCGCATATTAATTATGTGCAATCCCCTTGAGATGGCTCACGGCGTGTATGAATTATGTGCAATCCCCTTTAGATGGCTCACGGCGTGTATGAATTATGTGCAATCCCCTATAGATGGCTCACGGCGTGTATGAATTATGTGCAATCCCCTTTAGATGGCTCACGGCGTGTATGAATTATGTGCAATCCCCTTTAGATGGCTCACGGCGTGTATGAATTATGTACAATCCCCTGTAGATGGCTGACGGCGTGTATGAATTATGTGCATCCCCTTTAGATGGCTCACGGCGTGTATGAATTATGTGCAATCCCCTTTAGATGGCTCACGGCGTGTATGAATTATGTACAATCCCCATTAGATGGCTCACGGCGTGTATGAATTATGTGCAATCCCCTTTAGATGGCTCACGGCGTGTATGAAATATGTGTAATCCCCTTGAGATGGCTCACGGCGTGTATGAATTATGTGCAATCCCCTTTAGATGGTTCACGGAGTGTATGAATTATGTGCAATCCCCTTTAGATGGCTCACGGCGTGTATGAATTATGTACAATCCCCTTTAGATGGCTCACGGCGTGTATGAATTATGTGCATCCCCTTTAGATGGCTCACGGCGTGTATGAATTATGTGCAATCCCGTTTAGATGGCTCACGGCGTGTATGAATTATGTGCAATCCCCTTTAGATGGCTCACGGCGTGTATGAATTATGTGTAATCCCCTTGAGATGGTTCACGGCGTGTATGAATTATATGCAATCCCCTATAGATGGCTCACGGCGTGTATGAATTATGTGCATCCCCTTTAGATGGCTCACGGCGTGTATGAATTATGTGCAATCCCCTTTAGATGGCTCACGGCGTGTATGAATTATGTGCAATCCCCTTTAGATAGCTCACGGCGTGTATGAATTATGTGCAATCCCCTTTAGATGGCTCACGGCGTGTATGAATTATGTGCAATCCCCTATAGATGGCTCACGGGTGTATGAATTATGTGCATCCCCTTTAGATGGCTCACGGCGTGTATGAATTATGTGCAATCCCCTTTAGATGGCACACGGCGTGTATGAATTATGTGCAATCCCCTTGAGATGGCTCACGGCGTGTATGAATTATGTGCAATCCCCTTGAGATGGCTCACGGCGTGTATGAATTATGTGCAATCCCCTTTAGATGGCTCACGGCGTGTATGAATTATGTGCAATCCCCATTAGATGGCTCACGGCGTGTATGAATTATGTGCAATCCCCTTTAGATGGCTCACGGCGTGTATGAATTATGTGCAATCCCCTTTAGATGGCTCACGGCGTGTATGAATTATGTGCAATCCCCTTGAGATGGCTCACGGCGTGTATGAATTATGTGCAATCCCCTTTAGATGGTTCACGGAGTGTATGAATTATGTGCAATCCCCTTTAGATGGTTCACGGCGTGTATGAATTATATGCAATCCCCTATAGATGGCTCACGGCGTGTATGAATTATGTGCAATCCCCTTTAGATGGCTCACGGCGTGTATGAATTATGTGCAATCCCCTTTAGATAGCTCACGGCGTGTATGAATTATGTGCAATCCCCTTTAGATGGCTCACGGCGTGTATGAATTATGTGCAATCCCCTTTAGATAGCTCACGGCGTGTATGAATTATGTGCAATCCCCTTTAGATGGCTCACGGCGTGTATGAATTATGTACAATCCCCTTTAGATGGCTCACTGCGTGTATGAGTTATGTGCAATCCCCTTTAGATGGCTCACGGCGTGTATGAGTTATGTGCAATCCCCTTTAGATGGCTCACAGCGTGTATGAATTATGTGCAATCCCCTTTAGATGGCTCACTGCGTGTATGAGTTATGTGCAATCCCCTTTAGATGGCTCACGGCGTGTATGAATTATGTGCAATCCCCTTTAGATGGTTCACGGAGTGTATGAATTATGTGCAATCCCCTTTAGATGGCTCACGGCGTGTATGAATTATGTACAATCCCCTTTAGATGGCTCACGGCGTGTATGAATTATGTGCATCCCCTTTAGATGGCTCACGGCGTGTATGAATTATGTGCAATCCCGTTTAGATGGCTCACGGCGTGTATGAATTATGTGCAATCCCCTTTAGATGGCTCACGGCGTGTATGAATTATGTGTAATCCCCTTGAGATGGTTCACGGCGTGTATGAATTATATGCAATCCCCTATAGATGGCTCACGGCGTGTATGAATTATGTGCATCCCCTTTAGATGGCTCACGGCGTGTATGAATTATGTGCAATCCCCTTTAGATGGCTCACGGCGTGTATGAATTATGTGCAATCCCCTTTAGATAGCTCACGGCGTGTATGAATTATGTGCAATCCCCTTTAGATGGCTCACGGCGTGTATGAATTATGTGCAATCCCCTATAGATGGCTCACGGGTGTATGAATTATGTGCATCCCCTTTAGATGGCTCACGGCGTGTATGAATTATGTGCAATCCCCTTTAGATGGCACACGGCGTGTATGAATTATGTGCAATCCCCTTGAGATGGCTCACGGCGTGTATGAATTATGTGCAATCCCCTTGAGATGGCTCACGGCGTGTATGAATTATGTGCAATCCCCTTTAGATGGCTCACGGCGTGTATGAATTATGTGCAATCCCCATTAGATGGCTCACGGCGTGTATGAATTATGTGCAATCCCCTTTAGATGGCTCACGGCGTGTATGAATTATGTGCAATCCCCTTTAGATGGCTCACGGCGTGTATGAATTATGTGCAATCCCCTTGAGATGGCTCACGGCGTGTATGAATTATGTGCAATCCCCTTTAGATGGTTCACGGAGTGTATGAATTATGTGCAATCCCCTTTAGATGGTTCACGGCGTGTATGAATTATATGCAATCCCCTATAGATGGCTCACGGCGTGTATGAATTATGTGCAATCCCCTTTAGATGGCTCACGGCGTGTATGAATTATGTGCAATCCCCTTTAGATAGCTCACGGCGTGTATGAATTATGTGCAATCCCCTTTAGATGGCTCACGGCGTGTATGAATTATGTGCAATCCCCTTTAGATAGCTCACGGCGTGTATGAATTATGTGCAATCCCCTTTAGATGGCTCACGGCGTGTATGAATTATGTACAATCCCCTTTAGATGGCTCACTGCGTGTATGAGTTATGTGCAATCCCCTTTAGATGGCTCACGGCGTGTATGAGTTATGTGCAATCCCCTTTAGATGGCTCACAGCGTGTATGAATTATGTGCAATCCCCTTTAGATGGCTCACTGCGTGTATGAGTTATGTGCAATCCCCTTTAGATGGCTCACGGCGTGTATGAGTTATGTGCAATCCCCTTTAGATGGCTCACAGGCGTGTATGAATTATGTGCAATCCCCTTTAGATGGCTCACTGGCAGTGTATGAGATTATGTGCAATCCCCTTTAGATGGCTCACTGCGTGTATGAGTTATGTGCAATCCCCTT